>JACWFN010000053.1:0-70002 GCA_019775635.1 Cladosporium sp. VS III D KN 1
CCCCACCTGACCGACTACCCCGCCGTTTACGTATACAGTCCTTACCTCCAGAATGTAGTGAATGTATGGGAATGGTTTTGCGCACGATGCTACTGATCAGTAATTGATCAACATATACCATAAGATGGGGTGACTCGCGTGGTGTCGGTGCGTCCAAGCTTTCGACCAGCTCGACCCCGGCCGAGTCCTCGACGAGTTGCATTCGCTCTGAGTATACTGCACCAAGTGCCGCGCGTATAGCAGTGAGCGCTCGACCAGCACGACGATATTTTCTACTGTTCAATAGGAAGTCCGGATTCGTAAAGCTGGCGGACACGCCAATGCCGAGCCGCTTCGCCATCTCAGTCTTCCGACGTCGTTCTGCGCCAGACAGTTGTGGCGGTCTCGGCAGATACATACAGTCCTCGTGACCACAGCGAAACATCACTTGTGAGCCACAGCCACATAGTTTCTCGAGTTGGAAACGCCCCATTCTATACATCACAAAGTCCTGCTGGTGTTGCAAGGGAGCGAGGAAGATGCAATCGGCTCCGTACGGCGAAGTGGTCGAGCGGGATCGCGCGGTCAAGCGAGTGAGCTGCATCACCTACGGCTGCGTCACTAATCCGTGAATCACTATTCATTGTATTGGAACGAAAATTTGGAGCAATCGTTCTTCTATTTGAATAGATGCGGAATGATCGTAGTGATGTTTGGCCTTTGATCACCCATCCAATGACCGACGAATGTGCAATGCCTCTTCGTTTCTCGCACAAGAACCCATAGCCCGAGCATCTGCCAATACCGGATCAACTTCTCCTGTACTTCTTCGTGGCTATGCCCCTGTGCGAGGTCAGTCGTCAGACCTGAAGGGTCTAGGACTATGAGACCCTCGTTGCTCCATCTAGGCGATGCTCGCTCCACGTGCTTTACAAGCTTATCCACAGCAAGGAGGCCGATGCCGTAGCCACGGTATTGTGGTTCGAGGCGGACTGTTTCTATCATGAGAACATCACCAAAGACATACTCGGCAGGCAGTATTCCTTGGACGATCGCTTGCTCTGTATAGCATGCCCGAAAGAGCATCGCGAGCGACTCCGAACGTTCATCGCAGATCGCCCTGTCGAAGGCCGTTAGCGGTCTTGTTTGGAGCTGCAGCTCTCACAATAAGGTGTTCGGGTTTGCTGCTCTTTCACTGATACTGACCAGAGGCTCTCTCTGTTCTGCACGGCCCTATGCACCTGTAGCAGATCTGCTTTTATGTGGCCAATCGTCTCCCACTCTCCAGACGCGTCCTTGCCAGTGACGGTAGCATAGATGCTCTTCACATAGCCTTCGTCATCGTCCTCATCTCCTCGGTCCATACCATCATACTGGTCGTCATCATCCCAGCCGTCGTCGCCTTCTACATTGGTCAGGGTACCGAGGTCGTCCAGAGTTCCTTGGAAGACCACTTTGATATCGTTCACGGCCAGGGGCTCGGGCCGCTTCACTCGATAAGTTGTAGACATAGGTGTGAATGGGATGATCTGTCGGTAATGTTTATACAGGCCGACTGTCTGTTGCGCGGTCAATTCTTACAAGTATGAATTGGCCGACCAGAGTTGTTGCGGTGTTGGATTCATGGCTCCAGACCTCTTATCGGCCCCTGATAAAGTCGCGTTGCCAGGGCCCTAGCTGGCTTTCCGTTTTGGGGAACCCTTGTTGTTGCCCATCAAAACAGTGCCTGTGGACTCTTCCGGTATTGCACTTCGGAACGCGCCGCCTTCCGAAATTCGCGCAAGAGCCTCCGTTGCGGGCTCGGAACGCGTCACCCTCCCCCGCTACCAAACGCGTATCTAGTACAGATATCTCCTCCCGGAACGCGCAATAACTTTATCATCTTTCACCTATAGTCTGGTCAGTGTCTCGCACGACCGACACTCCTTCGACCGGTCTAATTACAAGCCGGGGTAGCACCCCGCACGGCTCCATGCCGCGCTGTCACTCTCGGTAACTTCTATGTTTACCTTTTCCCAACGAGGACAATTCCAGAGATTGCAAAGCAGCACAGCCGACACCATGCGTCGCACACGCGACCCATGCCCTCCCCCAGCAAGCGACTCTTGTATCAGCATTTCGCCAGGACATTTGTCGATCCTGCATCCAGGATACGAAGGCGAAAGAGAAATATTCCATTTCTTAGCATATAACAAGAGCGAGGATGGGAAAAAATGGATAGACTACAACTTTGTGTACGACATGTGCATGGCCATGACTGGACATGCGGGCCAAGGATTCTTCACCTCCGGTAAAGCACCTCGGACGGAGAAAGCCTTGACAACAGATGGTGTTCTCGAAGCCGGTGTATACTACTTTCAATTGGGGAGTGACCTTGCCGAGCACGCGGAGCGATACCCGGTGCTTCGGAGTTTTCGAGACTATGTTTTTCGAGAAGAACATGTCGGCCCGCATTGGCGCACGGCGCTGCCGAGCGAGCACAACATAGAAAGACAATTGCCGAATGCATGCGTCATACGCGGACAGCCTCACGCGGAGGATGCTCATATGGTACCAGTAACGGAGTGGTTTATTGGAAGTCAAACAAACTTCACCTATACGCCCTCCAGCCCGGATCCAGGACTCCTGGACGCGAGACCTACAACCCTAGCAACATCATTCGGCTCTCATCTGATCTGCACAAAATGTTCGACGCAGGGCATTTTGTTCTGATACCTGTAGATGGCACGCTCCAATGTCAGTGGATTCGAAGAGATGAATGGATGGCACCGGAACTGCACTCACGACCAGTTAGAGGGGGTTGCCAGATAATTGCGCCAGAGTACGCATACCTTGCCTGCATATACCGTGCTACAGCGCTCATGCAGGAGAGCTTCTTCGAAAGCCAGGCTGAGGAAACTCTGGTGCTGACTCACGACGGCATAAAGCTGACCATGAATGGGGCCGAACTGATATCTTTCAGAGAGCAGCAAACGCGCAACACTAGTCCGACAAAAGGCGGGAGTAGAAGTGGCAGCCCGCACAAGAGAAGTCGAGCACAGGAAGACGATTGCTCCTTCTCTCACATATCTTCTGATTGTAGCTCTGATTCGGGCATCGATCTATGCGAGCTCAACCGCGGACGGCGACGTACAATTGACCTTGAGTTGGTTGCTCGGATGGATCACCGTAAAAGGAGAAAGTTGCTCGAACAACATCCACCTGCTATCTCGTGACCGCGAGGGAAAGTTCGTCAGGACTGTCCTGTCACCTTGGAGTGGTGAAGACGTCGTATTACGCCGGTGAATTGCGGCGGACGGATGGCGAAGTGGAGGTGCGGACCTTCTCTACACAAGAGTGAACGAAGTTGTGGACCTGGTGGTAAAGTCTACGAGCGGGTCGACAGTGCGAGACAAAGGTGCAACCTGACGAGCAAGCGCAAGACGCGGAGCAGCTCGCCTGGACAATCTGTCGGCAATGCCTCTGTAGTATCGGACGTTGATTCGTTCAGTGACCTTGATAATGCGTCGACGTTACGTGCCACGGAATTAGAAAGTCGTTGGAATGTAAAAGGTTGAAACACCTGGCACTCGCCTAACCGCAAGTGATTGCAGGCTATCACTGCGCACTGGTTGCGTGACGATGGATCGGTTTGCAAAGCGTTACTCTGACTCACAGAAATGTCGACCACGATCTCGCCAACTCTCACTCCGAGATGGGTCTCTGGCACGCTGACAACGCATTGGGCCGGCGGAACAACGGTCTTACCCACTTTCTCGCCTCATACTGACAGGTAGACATTCTTGACAACAAGATCACCGTATTCTCGATCGCGAAGCGAGTCAGGTTGGCTGCAATACCGAAACAGCCTCCTTAAAGAAGGTGCAGGGAAAAATCAGGCTAAAGATATCAATCTCCACCTCTTCCGCGCCCTCCATCCCGATCACGGCAAAATCGAGACACCGGATGATAGGACGACAAAATCTGCGGCACGTGACGATCGGAACAGGTTACGCGATCGGTTAAGGGAAGGAAGACTGTGGCTTGAAGTAAGAGATCTCTTCGGCCGCGTGGGCGCCTTTCTGGCATTGCCACCGCAATGCGTTCCTGACAGATACGTTGTGAAAATGACGGCGAAGAACTTTGCGTCTTGGCTCCGCCTCCTTGATGTGGCATGGCGGGCGCTGGATGACCCCGCGAGGCTGACCTTGAACGATCTGGTGCGAATATCACTGGCTGAGCAACCTCTTCCCGATAACGTTCTGGCTCTTGAGATATTGGAGGATTGTAGTTATGCGGCCCCCATCAGCTTGTCAGGCATGCTCGCCGGTTGGTCGGCATCCGATCAACAATCTGACGACGATAAAGACCGATCCATAGGTACCTTGAAACCCCGTGAAGCGGTTGACAATGCAGCTGAATTGGGGACCTGTCCGATTATTGCTAGCACTACGAACGGTGCAGAGGAGATTCCATGCGCAGGGCAAACTTTGCAACAGCAAACAATAGTCAATGTGGAAGATGGGCTGCTAGACGATCTCGAGGATCTTGACTTCGATGAGTGCTTAATCTAGGATTTCGGAAGTATGTCTTTTGGAGCGCTGGACTGTGATCAATCAGAATTGTGCGAATGATTGGCGTTGGTTTCTTCGAGCGATAGCATTTGCTGGAGTCAATTGATGATTACAAAGTGGAGTGTCGGTCATTCTACAATCTCGACGGGCGAAGAGGATGCGGACAAACAGATGGCCGTATGCTTAGACACCGGATGCTGGTTGCTTCACGTGATGCCAAGGGCTTTGGTTGGACTGTCCAACCAAAAATCTTGGCATTCCCCTTAGCTCCTCAGCCACGTGATAGATCTTCTCGGAACCGCCGCAGGCGCTAGCGGGCCAGCCAGCAGGGCCGTATATACATTGGCAGTCACCCGGCATTCCGGCGTTGTCTGAATATGATCTGTCGACCCGAAAACGCCCTTCACGCCACCATATATCTCTTCATCAAATAGTACGTTATGTTCATACATAGAGACGGCTTTTCAGATAGTGAGTTGCATCGTCTATAGATTCAAACAGCTAACAAGTCATTGAGAAGTTTCAATGACACATAGAGTAGTTTAAACTCGGAACGCAGATGCTGGTGGCTTGGGCCGTAACCAGATTTTAGCCGTTCTTGGTCTTGGATATGCGCTTTTGAATCTTGCGCTGAAGCCCGTGAACAAAAAGCCACAAGATATGAGCGGCTAGGCTAGGTTGAGATACTGAGCTGCCGACGGATGAGGACCCTTGGTGCTTACTGCATCATCGGACGCGCTGCCGCGTTGTATCGATCTGGGTCGGACAAAGGATGCGGTAAGCTATGCAGGAAGCTTTTGGCTTGTGCGACCCCGCAACGAAGGCAACCTTTTGAGCCTCTGAACGTTGTGGCTTGAGTCCGCAGGGCAGGCTCGCGCAGAATTCTGCAGTGGTCACTTACTTTCCCGCAATATCAAAGATCACCATGGTACTAGGAGAGGCCAGGCTAACAAATTGTCTGTCCCTTGTATTGCACTCACGAACATGATGCCGAGGAGAAAACGTGCCAGCATCGCGTCAAGCAGCACCACGCATGTTCTCGTGTGCATGTTCGATCTTTCCCCGTGCGCTAAATTGATGCACGGTGTTTTAGTGCTAACTCTATGTCAAGTCACTTCAACTAGAATATCCCACTAGCTCGCGTCAAGTGCTCATGACATGGAGTTTTCACGTATCTGTCGTGTACTGGAAGTCGTCTTCTATTTCGAGTGTACTGGACACTGGACGCTATGTTCTCAAGACATAATTCTAAAAGATTTTCCGAGCACTTTTTCCGACAGTGTGCTGTCGCGCAAGCTGCAATATAATTACTCGTTGGGAACGGCAAGGCCCACGAGTAGAGTGACGTGTCTCTAGACATTGTCTGATACCGGACCTGACAAGGATGTGTACCCTGGTGGACTCGTATGATGCTGTCTGGCTGAGATGCGGAGGAGCCCGAGTCAAGTCCCGATTCTCTCTGGATGCTGCAAGCATACCCAACATCATCACCTGATGCTAGGTACGAGGTTAGGTACGTTGTTTGTGGAAAGCGTTACATGAACCTGACAGGATGATCTCCACAAAAGAACTAGGGGAAAAATACTCGACAACGTAGGAGTCATGGTACATAAATTACAGCTCGTGCGTTCGTTGTCAGCTGGAAGTATTATTAGCGCAAATCTCAAGAAAATCTCATTGCAATTGCTCGCCAGTGCTTTTTCGAGTGCACTTCTTCCAGAAACCTGGAACTGGCATAAATTTGCATGAGAAGCCAATTATTGTACTCTTCGACACCGCATCATGTCACTTCGACTACCAGCTGCCTCCAAGGCACCGTGCCGTGGCTTCGCTTCCAGAGGATTTTGTCGTTTTGGGAAGCGCTGTCTCTATTCGCATGATCTATATTGGCGAGAAATGCGGCCACCTCCGCAATCCACACCCTGCTTTCATTGGGAAGACACTGGGACATGTCCATACGGAACTCGGTGCGCATTTTACCACAAGCCTTTGACCCCTGACCGCTCAGTCCTGCTACATGATAGTCTGCTCGAGGAGCTGTACAACTTTTCCATAGCAAACCTGCCGGATTCTGAACACCCCATTGTTTTGACCAATCTGCATCAGATCGCTAGCTACGACTGGTTGGTTGAGACATCACCGACCATTGGAGTTCCAGGTATAGTGTGACCACACATGCCATACTACCATGACTGACTGTTTCAGGTGACCCTCGCAAATTTAGACCACCGCAGATGCCACTTGTTTTGCAACCAGATGCCATTGAGTTTGCCAAGACTCAGGAATCTTCTCATGGCCCAAGAATCTACACATTTCGTCTTGAGGCACTCGCACAAGCGTGCCTGAAAGTACAATATACATTTCCGCTCCAAGGCATCGACATGCTCTGCGGTCTCAACAATCTGCGCAAGATCTTTGAATTCGTAAGTGGTAAGCAAGGAAAAGCATTTAGGATAGATGTTGAGCTTTGCAACGGCACAGTGATGATGACTCGATGGGAACATCTCGAGGAGAACATGAGTCAGACATCACTGTGCCGTGGGTATGGTGCAAATTTCGAGGTGGCATGTACTTCGCAGGAAGAACGGCGAGTCAAGTCCTCCAGCCATCACAGAGTTGTCTCATACTCTTTGGGAGAGTTGAACATGGTTGTCCAGTTTGAGGCAGATGCCTGCGACTGCCGTTGTCAAGCCGCAAATGATCGTACCATCAAGTCCGAAGCACAATCAATTGGCCCAAAGGCAATAACAACGAAAGAGTACTCTCTCGAAGACAAGCTTCCGGGCCGATCGCCATCACCACTCAACATTGTCGAAATTGGCGAGAAGCATGACCCTGATTGCCTGATCGAGATTAAATCTCGAGACCATAAGAATCGGAGTTTGGACGACATCATGGTCCAGATGTGGTTGTCAGGGCGTCACAGACTGTATCTTGGTAGGCATAATCGAGGGCGGTTCGACACAAATGCCATCTACCAGGGAGACATCGATTCCGATATGATAATATGGCAAAGACAACACAAAGAAACTATAGTCCGTTTCGCGGGACTACTGAAACAGATCCAGCGAAAGGTCATGGAGTCAGCTATCCACAGCGAAGGTGGCAGGTTCGCCTTGGTGTGCGAGCGAGACAAAATTGGGAGGAAGTTGACACTTTGGTGACGCGACGGCGGTCAAGACTTTCTGCGACCTGAAACCTTGGCAAGGCTGCAACTACATTCATAGGTACTGGGACGAGCTCAACCGATATCAGGGCATGCCGCACTCGACAAATACTGGTACGTAGGGCATTGGTAACACTAACTTATACGACTTCGTATGATGAGGTCTGCACCGATAGAATTGACTGATATAGCCTCGCTTGTTTCATGCATTGCGTGTCACATGCAAGATCGCGCACCCTATCGACCTGAAGTTTAAAGTTCGTACTATTTTGCCGTTTGCCATTTTAGCGTAAAACTCAGATGTAAAGCATAAATAGAAACAGACAGTCTCGCCCAAACACGTCTCTTGGTGCATAACCCCAATAATCGTTGACCACTAGCTCCTTGAGAGTGGGTGCTATAGAACTTGCAGATGCGACAGAACCCTGCGAGTGTTATCACCGAGGCAATTTGTCAGCCTATCGTCTTGAAAAAGTGCTACGTTGGACTCGCATCCTCGCGGAACAGGCGGGAGATTCGTAAGATGAAAGCAAAAACAATCTAGTCGGGAGCAACGAGACATTCGATCAAGGAACGCAATTTCTGCGTCGTTATTGGCCGATCTGTTCCTGATCGCTCGCACTGACTCCCCGACTTGGTTCAAGACTGCATTGTCAACTCCGTAGCGGTGACATTTCTGTGTTTAAATAGACTTCCGCAACCAAGGTGAGCGTATAGAAAGCTTTTAACTTGATACAATACTTCCAATCTTCATCTGACAAGCCAAATAATCACTAGAAATGCCACTCAACGTTGATCGAGATGACCTTGAGCGCATCTTCCATCATGTTTTCCTTCCGTCGAGGCTTCCCCAGCACTTCGATGACGCAAGCGACCCTCCATTACTGAGGGCAGCAGTCACTGCTATGGGCACTCTCTGCAACATTCTACCCGATTGCATAGCTGCTAAGCATGCTCTGACTGCTATTGAAAATCTGCAAGCCGTGAACAGTCTTGAAGGATGTGCTACGAGTGAACCGATACTCTCACACCGTCTCATGAATCTCCAAGACGGGCATACGATAGCTATCCATTCTCGATCGCAAAATGCTGGCGTCGTCATCACGAAACAGAATGTCAATTTAGTATTCGAGGGGTTTGAGTTGTCGCCACGAAATGAAGCAACCATGGCGACCAAAGGCCGACTTATTCGCACCTTCCCGGAACTCGCAGTGGAGATAACCCTGGACTCGGCAGAGACTGCCGATTTCGTTCCAGCAGTGGCCAACATGCTTGCTACAATGTGCCAACAAGCTGTGGCGGGAATGCAGCCGCAGTCGAAGAAGGCACACGGGAATCACGATGAGATACGCGACACAACCAATCCCGCAGCGATCTTGGAGCTTTTCTTTGGATTCCTGAGAGGGTTTGGAAAGTCACTCTCCACATCTGCCATTTCGAAAAAAACTCGAGAAGAGGTTCTCTGGAGAAATGCAGAGGCACCATGGAGACGATCTCCAATGTGGCTGCTCATTCGTGTTGTACTTCAACTCGTTCTAGAGCGGTCTGAGGGCGGCTCACGTCTACTTTACAAGCAGACCATGACCTTCATCATGAGTCAATGCCTTCAGTGCTCATTGAGGCAGGATGTCCCTATGGAAGACATGTACAGCATGAGCGCGAAAATTACCCGCAGATTGTGCAAAATACGTGGCATGATACCAGACGGCGACAGGGATGACCATGGCCTCGTAATCACACACATCCAAGCAGTCCTAAAGTTGGCCTCGAAATCGTTCTCGGACCATTGGGAGATGATTCGGCGGCGGCATAGCCGGCAGCTAGACTTCGACAGCCTCGCGACTCTGAAATTCGAGCCAGATACTTTCCTCGATATCCCATCACTCGATGAATATATTGGAGATATTAATTCTCGTACAGATGGGCCTAAATTTTCCAGCTTCTCGCCAAAATCTAACCTGATCAAGCATACCTCTGAATCTTTGCCGGAACTTCCCAGAGCAAACAGTGCAACGTTTGGAGAGCGCTGCTATGCGACAGCCAATCTCCAGCAGTTTGAGCAGTGGATTGGGAACCACCTTCAAATGTGGGTCAAGCTTAATGTCGAGGAAGGCTCGTGTGAGAACTTGTACAACCTGATGGTTGATTATCATGAGCTGGCTAGCCGCCATTATTTGGGAAACCCGGAAGCAACATCGGTGATGCTTCTGACCATACTGGAAATCTGGATCGCGTGCGACAAGATCGCCGGGAAGATTGAGCCTCGTCTCGAGGATTACAATCCAGAGATTCCTCATGATGCACTCGAAAACTGCTTGCTACCATTCTATGGCCACATGGAGAGATTGGCTCTGGTCGAACGTTACCTAAAGCAACGTGAGGAGCGATCGCGTTTCAAGAGCGTCGGTATGCTATTCAATATGAGCAGCCGTGACGGGTTCGCAAGTCGTTATTTCGTTCAGTCTCCGGCACACCAAAGCCTTCTTTCCCACATCACAAAACAGGCCGATTTGGCACGCAAAGCGAAGCAGATGGAATTTGAACGCACGCGAAATGAATATGACCGCCTGAACGGGCTCCACAACAGCACGTCTTGTGCGTTTACCACAATTGTTATCGATGATTGGGTCGACCCCCCCGAGACCATGCAACAGCATCGGGACGATTGTGTGAAATGTTCATACAGAGCGCAGCGCGATGCTTTGAAAATCAACGTGCACGAATGGCCACTGCCCAAAGATCCACTCGAAGCGCAAGCCGTGGTTTTCGAGCTTGACTTACCATCATGGTTTGCGTTTTGGAGAGATGCTAGGCTCTTTCTTTTACAAGACGTACTAAGAGGTGAGCGCGATGAAGTGGACTCGCAATCTTGTTACCGTCTGTCTATTACAGACCCCCACCTCTCCAGCAGTCACTTCCGAGGATCACGCGGGCATCGCGTCGATCTCCTCTCGGAGAGTAAACCATTTACTGTGTCCCACTACCGCTCAAAGAGAATGAATACGGCTTTGCGAGTATCTGACGTGTGCGTTCCGAGCGGGTTGCGCTACCAATATTACGACGCAAAGAGTCACACGTACATCGGCACCTTGAACTTCCCGAGCACTGTTGCAAAGTCGTGTACGTACAAGCTGTCGAACCAACAGCTGGAGCGGTACATCTTTCGCCCGTCTTCATCACCAGATGGGCCATCTCCGAACTGCGTCATTGCTGATCAAGACTCTTGTCCTGGCGACATGTCATTGGAGGAGTATAAAGAGCTTGCAAGCGTACCGCTCGGACACCACATCCAATGGGCCAACATGATCTTGCAACTTGCCATGCCCAGCGTGGATTTCAAAAAAGAAGATACAACACTGGTATTCCTGCAGTGTGTCTACCAGTCCGGACCCTCCGATGGTACTGTGCTACGGGAGTCACATCGCATATTCTCAGATGACGCAAAAGTATCGTCTATGATCCATCAAACGAAGCAAGCCATTGAACGAGTCAAACGGAATTGGGAATCATCGCAAGCTCTGAGACTTTTCGTAGCAATACTGACACGTACTTTGTCACTCAATGTAGCAGCGGGAAAGAGCTGCCTAGAGCTATTGTCGCAAATACGTGTCGTCGCGCTAGATTGGATGGATCATCTTCGCGACCGGGCATACGCAGCAGCGGATCACCAGGACCGCACAGCGTTTGTTTCTCAGAGCGTGGAGGTGGCAATGATATGTACAAGCACCTTTGATGTGGACGAGACGTATTTGGACATCATTATGAGGTCAGCCGACGCAGTTTCAGTCCTCGTCCAGTGTGCAATCGTTGTGCATCAAGGGAAGCACATCGGTACGCATGAGAGCAGAAACGGGTCACTGCTGTCTCTGAGGCATCAACGAATTCTTCATCGTACCTACATGATGCTCAAACGATGTCGAAGCGGGCTTGACGATGCGGCAAGAAAGTCTTGGTCGGCGTACATCCCTGGATGTGACGGTTGGACGGCAGTATCGGACGCTGCGGACAATTGGCTCACCACCAAGACAGCCACGGGCTTGGAAGTACACTACAACTCCCTCGACGGAGAATTTTTGGTGAACGGATTGCCTCTGGATCAGCCTCCGAGCCACTACCGTGAGCAAGAGTTGTACTCTATCTTGTTCGGTCGAGCGATCGTCGAAGTAATGCCGCCTTCGAGCCCGGGGTTCCAGTTCTCTACAAAGAAGCGATTCCAAGGCTGCGAAGTTCAACTGGGTATGCGTGAGTCGAGTCGCCATACTGCAGATCTATTGTTCGTGCGCACCTTCGACGGTGAAAGCTCTACCGATGGACACGGCACATTCGAGACGATTCCTCGTCACCTACTTACCGACTTATTTCCAGAGTCATTTGTGAAGGATCATGTTCATTGGTACAATCATGGAAGTGGAAATATCGAGTTCCGTCCGAGTGATAGTCCTTGGATATCTGATCGTCTAAAGAATTGGACTTTGGTGAGGCATGGACGATCGCAATGGCAGCTTTCACGAGGTTACGACGCCATGATTGGCTCAAGGAAGTCGACCTCGATGGCAATCGTTGGAGTTCTTGACCCATTGATGACTCGAACTCGAATTCATTGCATTTTGCAGTTGTCGACCAAACAGCTAAGGATTGATATTCCAACGCTGCGCCTGCAGTTCCAGCTATGTGAAGGATGCTCAGATATCCGCTCTAGAGAATACCGCAACATGGCCATCGATCGTATGCAATATATCGGCACATTGGTTGGGTTTGACAACAAGTTACTGCTGAGATCGGAGGCAGGAAAGCGGCTTCTGCTGATCAAGGAGGCGAAATTGTCGTACGTCAGGGAAGCTAGCCATATGGTCGTCAGTGTTCACGGAAACTCGGTAGCCACCGTTCATGCTATTCATATCGACTCTCGGTTGAACCGGCTGGTTGATAACGGCGACCTGCAGTGCAAGTTGTACCTTGCATATCTTCATGCCTTGACATCATTCTTCCTACCAGATCCATTTCTCGGCGTGACTGGCACGGAGCAAGCCTTGTCAATCTTGAGGTCTGCTGCAGTTCGATCATTCAATCGCATCTCTCAGTTGAATGTCGATACATTGGAGCGTATCGCCCGTCTGAGTCCTTGCCGTCAATACTACCCTTCTCACCTACGGGTCATGCAAACTGTCTCCTGGGATCCCCAACTTCATGTTCTCGCCCAGCACGCTGAGCTTAGGACCCAAGTTGATGAGATCTTCCAGCAGGCACGAAAGATGGATTTTCTCTATCCAGAAAATGATCTGCAATTTCCCCGTCTGCAACATCTTGATGAGAATCTCCGGGATCGCGACATGATCCGGGATTCCTCTTTCAGGGTGCCTGGCTTTGGTGCCGAAAACCACAGCGTCAAATATGATCGGGATTACGAACCTCGAGACCGAAATGCGACCTCTAAAAACGCTGTGAAGACTGCTTCTTTCTCTCAAATACTGTTCCGGACTGGCTGTAACAAATACTGGGAGGCTCCGACAGCTGAACAGCTTTGGGACAGGATTTCCGCTCTGTCTGAGATTGAAGGCCAGGGACTACGAGTCCATGGGGAAGTGCTACGTTACGATGGTGCTTACTTGAACGATGGTATTAATACCATCCTCACTAGACTTTCTAGCATCCGAGAATCCCTGGTCGCATCACAGCAATTAGGCCGACGCAATTTCAAGATCATGGGCTGGTTTGCCAGCCTAGTCTTTCATCTTTATGATCCGGAGTGCTGCATTCTGCAACTATTTGCTATGTTCTTCAAATCTGAAAAGGTTGCACGCACAACAATGCCTCCCGCTATCAAATTCTGCGTCCGGGAGGGAAAAACATGCTCCACGGCCAAATTGAGACGCATTGTCCAAGAGAATGTTCGGGGCTTGAGGCTTTGCCCAGAGAACGACCTACCGCGAAGGAAAAACGAAAAACATGTCAAATACTCTAACCGTCGACATCAAGCTTGGCAAAACTCAAGTAACTCTACTGTCAACACCTTCGTTCGGATGCTTGAAGCTCAATGGCCTTGTGCAGTGAGCTTGTTGGTCTGGTCTGGTCTGGTCTTGGGGCCTCGACCAAACCAGACCAACAAGAATCAGAGCCTCGACCAATAAGACCAAGTGGTCGACCACTTCCTAAAGAGGTAATACGTGCAAAAGTCGTATCTCATTGTTGACGACCGTGTATCACATCATCTTGGCTTCTGTGAAGGACCGCGGATCCGCCTGAAGTGTAATCACATCCGAGGATCTGCTTACTCGGGTGTCATAAGTAGCGTCGACACTGAGAAGATGAATTTGGTAAGCAGGATGCGATCACGAATGAATCTTTTGTTTCGGCAGCCTGAATAAGCACATGCTTGACCTATGGAAAATCCAAGAGAAGTACCGTAGCATAAGTTATCGATGGCGAGGATCTGCACACATGCGTAACGTGAAAAAGACAGGTCGACGTCTAAATAGTGCAGAAGAACAGAGGTCCTCCAGCGGACTTGTATGAAATTGGTCGCGCGACCATCCTATCCTACACTCACAAAAGGTTCTGCTTGGCGGTGACAAGCCCCATTAAAAGATTTTGTTGCCAATGTAGCACATATTGTCAGTAATTAGAGCCCATGAGGCTTGCCGCATTGAAAATCGACCAATCAGAAGCGACCTCTGCATGTCCCAGAAAGGGATAGACCAGACCAATAAGACCAAACACTGCAGACCAAACCAGACCAGACCAATAACAAATCAAGACCAAACCAGACCAAAAGCGACCGGTCGACCGACCAGACCAATAACGACCAGACCAACAAGCTCACTGGCCTTGTGAGTCACCTGTCAACCATATCATACCGAACGCGTCCATCTACATCAACGTTGAGAGCGCAATGCGATCAGCTAGAGCGCAATTCAAGACATGGTATGAAAACAGATTGCTTTACGAGTATCTCGATGATGTAGTGCACGAGGTTGCTACTCTGAAGACATGCAGTGTCAATATTGGCGATCCAGCCGCGCTGAGCGCAACCAGGTTACCTAGTGTGTGCGGATACATCGCTACGAGGCGTCTGTTCTCCACCCGAGCACCGTCACTTCCGACCCTAGAGGCAGGAGAGGAATTCCATCTAAAGGAGGTGGTCAAGAACGCCGAGCTCCAAGCCCGCCGTCTCCCGTTTCTGATACAAACACTGCGTGAAAAGGACAACACATCAGAGTATCAGAAGAGCTATATCGCCGATCTACAGTCAAGCCTAGAAGCACTTAATTCGCGCAGCGTTGGGCTTCCCGTTGACCGATGTGTGACCCGCGAGGGGATATTGCAGTATAGAACATACTGCGAGGCTCACATCTTCCAGGTGTACAGCTTGCTGATTACATCTTTGTGTCATTCGAAGCATATATCGAGCACGTGTGGCATGAGTCACTGGCCAAGGCTGTCGCCTATATTACTGCTCCAACAGCTCTCGCATTCTTGTTGGAGTTACTTGTCCGACAGCTGGAGGACGGCGATCGTAGAGTACGGCATCGCTCTCACCACTCTCCAGCGAGCTGAGAGATTGGCAGAACTTGTATGCGAATCCAACAGCGATGATCTCGTTCACGAACTACAAAACATTGGACACACGAACTGGAGTCCATACGAGCATCCAGACTGGCTGTTGATGGAGGTTGAAAGCGGTATCATGATTCGCCACATCCAAGCAGATATTGCCAAGCGGATGCAGGAGCCAGACTGTTCTCACAATGCTGTCATGCAGTTGAACATGGGTGAGGGGAAATCCAGCGTTATCGCTCCTATGGTTGCTGCCGCCTTAGCGGATGGCTCCAGACTAGTGCGCGTGATCATTGCAAAGCCGCAGTCCAAACAGATGGCACAAATGCTCATTGCCAAGCTTGGAGGACTCGCGGATCATCGTATCTACTACCTACCCTTCTCGAGAGACTTATTACTTGACGAAAACGCCGTTAACGTTGTCGATGGGATGCTGCGCGAATGTATGGCGAACCGAGGGATCTTGCTCGTGCAGCCGGAACACATTTTCTCATTGAAACTCATGGGCCCTGAGTGCTACATATCGAATAACGAGAAAATCGGCCAAAAGCTGGTCCAGATCGAAGACTTCTTCGACGAGCGTTCTCGCGATATTGTAGATGAGAGTGATGAAAACTTCAGCGTCCGATTCGAACTCATCTACACCATGGGTGTCCAGAATCCGATTGAGATGAGCCCCGATCGCTGGTACTTTGCGCAACAAGTGTTCGATATTTTGAGACGTATCGCTCCGGCCATTGCCGAGCAGAGCCCAGGATCGTTGGAAATCCATGCAGCGCACGCCGGTGGTCTTCCACGCATTCGCGTCCTTCGAACCGATAAAGGTGTGACGCTGGTTAATCGTATCGCAAAGGAGATATGTGAAGGAGGACTTGGTAAGCTACAGATTGCGAGACAGCCCGCTAAGGTTCGTCGTGCTGTTTATGTTTACATTACGAAGTTCGAACTCGATACGGAAGAAATCGATGCAGTTGAGGGCGAAGGTTTCTGGACGGACGCAACAAAGGGTCCACTGCTACTTCTTCGCGGTATCCTCGCTGGCGGGGTCCTGGTCTTCACGCTCAGCCAGAAGCGGTGGCGTGTGAACTATGGTCTGGCATCACGAACACCGAGTACACGACTCGCCGTACCTTACCGCGCCAAGGATAGTCCGAGTCTTCGTTCGGAGTTCAGCCATCCTGACGTGGTCATACTGTTGACCTCACTATGCTACTATTACCAAGGCTTGGATGACGAAGATCTTTTTACAGCTTTCGCGCACCTTGTTGACTCCGATCAAGCTGACATTGAATACCAATCTTGGGTCCACGATGCTCTGGACTTACCGACCGCTTTCAGACAGCTTCAAGGTGTGAACCTCAAAGACCGTGCGCAGTGCGCGGCCGATATCTTCCCGGCGCTTCGCCACGGGAAGAGCACCGTCGACTACTTCCTTTCACACGTTGTCTTTCCCAAAGAGATGAGGGACTTCACCCACAAGCTTTCCGCGTCAGGTTGGGATATCGGGAAGCAGAAAACACAGCTCGTGACAGGGTTTTCCGGTACCAACGATTCTAAATACCTCCTACCCTTGGATGTTGGGCAGCTCGATCTCCAAGGACAGAAACACACAAACGCCATGGTACTCGAAAATATTCTGCAGGACGGGAATTCAGTCGAGCTGTTGTCAAACTTTGCAACTGAGTCTGCAGAGGTCACCTCCCTGCTTGCTTCGATAACTCAGCTCAAACCGGAAGTGCAAGTCATTCTCGACGTTGGCGCACAGATCCTTGAGCTCAGCAACGTGGAGGTAGCTGCATCCTGGCTCAGGTTGTCGGGGTCAAGCAAAGAGGCTGTTGTCTTTGTCAACGACAAAGACGAAATCTGTGTCATGGACCGTGAGGGTCGCATCGATCTACTATACATGTCTTCATACGCCAGCCGTCTGGACTCGTGTCTCGTATTCCTTGACGAGAGTCATACACGCGGGATTGATTTGAAACTCCCAGTTCATCACAGAGCAGCAGTAACGCTGGGTGCAGGAATTACCAAGGATCGTCTGATACAAGCTTGTATGAGGATGAGAAGGCTTGGGAGCGGTCAAACCGTCGTTTTTTGTGTCCCACCGGAGATACAGGCCAAGATAAAGAGCACCGGACATGTTTGCGAACCAATTCTAGTCTCCGATGTACTGCTTTGGTCGATTGGGGAGACGCACAGAGAGATGCAACGAAGTATGCCGATATGGGCGGTACAGGGTCAAAGGTTCACACATCAACAAATCCTGTGGCAGCAAATCATGAAAGATGGGAGAACGATACTCAACAGAGGCCATGCCGAGCGATTTTTGGAACTGGAGTCACAAACGCTCGAGCAACGCTACCGTCCTGAGTCGTCCAGCCAATCATCCCCCCTTCTCAATTTGGAGGTTGAGGACACGTCTTCGAAGCTGATTGTCGACCGCTGCCAACAGTTTGGCCACCTTCAGTTCTCCTCAAGCGTCCTGCACGAAGAGCAGGAGCGTGAATTGGCTCCTGAGATCGAACAAGAACGACAAGTTCAAAAGCCGCCACCAGCGACACCCGCTACCCATTGTCTGCACCCAGATGTGAAACGCTTCGCGTTGGCCAAGTCAGTCGAAGGCTTCTCCGAAGCTTATATGACAGCATTCCAGTCGCTGTCTCACTTGAGTATGGCAAACACGATTGATTTATCAAAATTGGCAACAGAACAAAGGCTCATGGTCTCCGCCGACTTTGCCACCACGGTGAGACAGGATGGCATTTCTAGTGTGTACGATGCGTTCCAGCGGCATGTCAGCTGGGTGTTAACGAGATCCACTCCCGATGGCAGAAATATTGACAGTGTCATGGTCATAAGTCCTTATGAGGCAAACCTTCTGTACCCATACATGGACGACTCCCCACACACATTGCACATTTACAAACCACGTTCAAACTTAGGCTATGCTTCACTTGACCATCTACTACTCCACACTGTCTCTGGCAGCAAGCTCTCACCGAACGTTCCGCGGGCTCTACTGGCGCAGCTCAGTCTCTTTTCCGGCCAGCTCTATATCAGCTCTTATACAGATTACCTTGAGATTTGTCAATTTCTGGGAGTCTCTGCACAAAAGTTGACAGAGGAAATGGAGCGTGAGGGCTGGCAATTGGATGCAGATGGCTTCATACTTAATAACGGGAGGGGACAACCTGGCGGAAGGACGGGAATGGAAGATAGTCCCGTCAGTTTCTTCAAGACATTCTTATCGAAGATTCGACGCAACGGAGATGGAATCCACAAAACACACATGGGAAATTTACTGGATGGTAGATTGCTTTCGGACGTGGAGTGGCAAGTCAAAGATAGCTGAGATGCGATACTGGGTTATTGCGACAAGATTGGTAAGGTACATATCTTAGGTTCTCAGTTTCATGTGATCTCTACTCATTCCCTCCATGTTGAGAAAGGTCCTCCGCAGCCGGGAGTGATTTGTGTATGCTGAATGCATATGCATCAGCAGCAATGGCCGAGTCCAGCTGTATTGGGATTAAACCCTTCAGGCGAGCATCGCCCGACACATGTTTCCATCTTCAATGAGTAAACAGGGTAGCGCAATAGTGGGTCGTCTTACGTATATCTACTGCGATATTCGGGTACACTTGCATGTTTCTTAGCTTCTCGGCTTGCAGATTAGGCGATGTCCCGCATGCTATTGGGGCGCTCAACGTGGAAGCTTAACTCAGCTGCTCAGCATATGATGCAAGATAAGCACGATTCGGATGCCAGTGCTTGCGCCAGTACTTATGCTCTAACGGCACTGGCGCGGTCCTTATCTACTTCCTAAAACCTTCCTCCATCACATTCTCTTACTCTTTGCTAATCCCACCACCTCATACAATCACGACTTCGTTCCATTGTCCAGCATGGCAACCCGCCAACAAGTCTGCCGTTATTTTCAGCGCGGTTCGTGCCTCTACGGCGATGCTTGCAAGTACAGCCACGGCAAAAAGTCAGGCAAATCTTGCCATGCATTTGCAAAAGGAGTTTGCCACCAGGGTACCCAGTGTATATATTCGCACGAGAGGTCTACCTCGCAACAAGTTGGCTCTAGACCAGACCACAAGGCTCAACATCAGTCATCCGGCTCTTCAACTTATGATCAATTCGTGCAATGGCGCTACGACATAAAGAAGGAGAAGCGCGACATCGAGCGAGCGCAACCGCTCGGCCGAAGATTTCCTGGTTTCATACACCAGGCACTCGCGCTTGTTGATTCCGTTGAAACTATGCAAGAAGTCATTACATCTTTGTCAGGCGAGGGAGGCCTTGCCCGCATCGGTGAACTGTTGAATGCGGACCTGGAAGTCATGACTGACGATGCACTGTATACGATCTTCAGCGATAGCCTTCTTCCTTTCTTGCGCATCGTGTCACATGATGCGGTGTTATCATCTGCGGTATTGGAGTCGCGTCACGCAACGTTGCTCAACTATCTTTATGGAATCAACGGCAAACGCTCCGTGGATGTGTTCCGCGCAGCTATCCGCGCTCTGACGTACAACGAACAAAGCCCATCAGACCTCGAGCCATGTCTCATTGCGCTTTCCGCAGTACTGGAAGTAAACGGATCGGCACAAATTAACGACGACCTACGAGCTGCAGGAGAGGCCATGATCGCTCTTGCAAACCACCGCACATTGAGTGGTACTTCACTTAGATACCACAGGAAATTATGCCTACGCTTAGGATTGGGGGAAAGCATCATGAATGCAAAGATTGTCAAGCGAGATTCCCCAGCACGCGCAAACCCGGTTTTCGAACTTTCGATGGACCAGCCAGGGGACCTTTCTGAGCATGGTCCACGACACGACAACGACTTCTCAAACATCGGAGACATACAGATACTACCTACCATGGAAGAAATTCTAGGCGATCGTGCAGAGTATCTGCCCCGCAGTCACCCGTCGACATGGCATCTGCCAGGCGTAGCCGGTCTTCTCGATAGACAATTTCGCCTGACGCGAGAAGATACTGTCGGACAGCTACGCGATGCTGCAAAGATCGAGCTCGCTCGCCTCCAGGATCCTTCACGACGAAATTCGGCTACAAGACATGCTGGTACTCGAACCTATAGTTATCGAAACGTGCGTCTTGTCAGTGCCGAGTTCGACGAACACAAGGGGCTCCTCTGTGCCCTTCAATTCGCTCAGCCACACGAATTAGATGGCAAAACCGCAGCCAACCGCACGGTCTGGTGGTCCGAGTCCAAGCGGCTTGCTCCAGAAGCTCTGATCATGCTGCTCGGCTCCGACCAGGTTGCTGTCTTCCTGACTGTGGTGGCTACTGCAAATCAACCTGGACCAAAATTCAAAACTTCAAAGGAGGAAGAACCTATCGAACAACGCTTTCCGCGTTCTGGAGACAATGGTCTCGCAAATGTGGTCGTGCAGCTTGTAAACCGTACTGAGGCAGACGTCGAGACCATGCTTTTTCGGTTCGGCTTGGGGGATGACAAAATTTCATTTTCCCTATTGGAGTTCCCCGGAGTGTTGCTGCCAGCATTCCAGCCTACACTTGCTGCGCTACAGCAAATGAGCAAGACTCAGGATTTGCCCTTTGCCGAGCTACTTGCCACCATTCAAGATATGCCACGAAGAGACGTTGACACACCGGCATACACGAGGCTTCACAATTTTCGCTACGACCTTTCTACACTCTCGTCCAGAAATGAAACCATACAGCTGGATGTGAGCTCGCCCATGGACGCGTCTGTCCTCAGCTCCCAGACTACGTTGGACAACGCTCAGGCGAATGCCCTGATCTCGACTCTTTGTAGATCCATGGCACTCATTCAGGGCCCCCCTGGCACAGGAAAAAGTTACACCGGTGTTGCATTGATGAAAGTTCTTTTGGCAAACAAAGCCGCTGCCAAACTAGGTCCGGTGATCTGTGTGACATTCACCAATCACGCTTTAGATCAAATACTTGAGCACTTGGTAGATGCCAACGTCAAACAGGTCATTCGCATTGGCTCGCGCTCCAAGAGTGAACGTCTGGTCGCTTTGAACCTCCGTACAGTCGCACAGGACGAGGCTCTTACAAAGCTAGAGAAGAGAACGCGCTGGCAAACCAAAAGGGACCTCGAAAATTACGGGAGACTTCTGAACGCTAGTCTCTGCCAGATGCAGAATGCCTATTCCGACGACTCAGTCATGAAGTTCCTGGGAGAAAATCACCCAAACCACCACGCCCAACTCACCGAGCCTGAAGTTGACGAAGATGGTTTTGAATTTGTGCAATCGAGAAAGGCACCGAGAAGTCTGCAAGCATGGCTTTCGAGTGCTCCACGCTCGTTCACAAAGCTACCCCACGATACGCGTCTCGATATTTTCTCGCTGAGTCCTCGACAACGACACAAAATGTACTCCGGTTGGAAGAAACAGATCATGGACCCGATCAAGAGATCACTGCTGGCGAATCTCAAAGCCTATCAAGATGCGAAATCCGAGCTCGACCAAATCAGGGCTGAAGTAGACCTTCGTGTGCTCGCTAACGCTAATGTTATCGGTGTCACGACCTCCGGTCTGGCACGTAATCTCAGCCTTCTACGCAAGCTCAACAGCAAGGTCTTACTGGTAGAGGAAGCTGGCGAAGTCCTAGAAGCTCACTTGTTGACGGCGATGCTCCCGTCAATCGAACACGCAATTTTGATCGGCGACCACCAGCAGCTCCGGCCAAAAGCACAGAATTACGAGCTTTCGTGCGAGAACCCGCGATCCCAAATCAAGTTGGATCTCTCGCTGTTTGAGCGTCTGGTAAAATCCGAGGACCATAACGATACCGCCGTTCCTTATGTCACTCTTGAGGTCCAACGTCGCATGCATCCCTCGATCTCCACACTCATCCGCTCAACACTGTACCCACATCTGCAGGACTCACCAGAAGTCGCCAGTTATCCGGAAGTCCCTGGGATGAGGCGTAGATTGTTCTGGCTTGATCATAGACACCCCGAAGACGGGGAGAGCCATAGGGCAGATTCCACCCCACACACTAATCAGTATGAGGTGGATATGGTTTTCGCACTTGTCAGGCACCTAGTCAGGCAAGGCGTGTATAGGTCATCTGATATTGCAGTCTTGACACCTTACCTTGGTCAACTGAGGAAATTGCGACTCTCATTGAGCAGCTTCGCCGAGGTCATGATCAACGACAGGGACACCGAAGATTTATCTTTAGATGGCGATAATGGAAGTATTGAAGAAACGAGTTCATCGTCAGAGGCTCGACTCGCACCACGTCCTGGAGTGCATATGGGCACCTTGTTGCAAGCGCTGCGTCTGGCGACGGTCGACAATTTTCAAGGCATGGACGCCTCAAGCACTATCATCATAATAAAGCTGACTTTTCTCCACAGGCGAAGAAGCGAAGGTCGTCATAATCTCGCTTGTACGGTGCAATCAAGAACGCAAGTGTGGATTTTTGAGGACCTCCAATCGAATCAATGTCCTATTGTCACGAGCACAGCACGGAATGTACATCATCGGCAATACTGACACCTCCTCACATGTGCCGATGTGGGGACAAGTCCTGGGGATACTCGAGAAAGGCTGCAATATGGGAACTACACTGGAGCTCTGCTGTCCTCGCCATCCGGAAACGCCTCTTCATGTCACTAGTCCCGACGACTTTTCCCGAGTCTCACCTGAAGCGGGGTGCGACCTTCTCTGCGGACAGCGTCTGCCATGTGGACACTCTTGTGTCAATAAGTGCCATTCCGATGGTCTACACAAAGCAGTCTATTGCACAAAACCTTGCAACAGAGTTAAAAAGGGTTGTGACCATAACTGTCCGTACGAGTGCGGCCGTCCTTGTGACGTGTTTTGCAATGTCATAATCCACGGGGCCGCCATAGACTTGCCGTGCGGACATTACATCAAAAGCTTGCCATGTTGGCAGTATCAAGATCCGAGCCAGGCAACGTGCCGTGTGAAAGTGGAGCGCACAGTGCCCGGATGCGAACACAAAGTCACACTCCAGTGCCATGTTGATATCAACGACCCTTCCTTCCGTTGCACTACGATATGCGGGGCCTTGATGCCTTGCGGTCACACTTGCAAAGAGCAATGCTCCAAATGTCGTTCGCGTGAAGGACCACAGATCATCAAAGAGGAACACGGAAAGTGTAAGCAGCAATGTGGGCGCGATTTCACTAATTGCAAGCACTCTTGCTCTGCTCCATGTCATGGGAGCGAGGCGTGCCCACTTTGCACTCAAAGGTGCGATGTTCAGTGCAGCCATGCGAAGTGCATGAAAAGATGCGGCGAGCCGTGTGCTCCATGTGCTGAGGAAGAATGTGCATCTTGCTGCCCGCATGCTAGATGTAACATGCCGTGTGCCGCTCCGTGCGATTGGGTTCCGTGCTCTCAAAGGTGCACGAAACTATTGGAGTGCGATCATCAATGCCCTTCTGTCTGCGGCGCTGAATGTCCAGATCAGAGATACTGTCAGATCTGCGCTTCTGACAACATCAAGGATCTTCGAGCCGATGTCATTATGCTCAGCTCCTATGCTGAGATCGACCTTTCTGAAACCCCGTGTATATTTTTGCCATGTGGCCACATCTTCACAATCGAAAGTCTGGACGGGATCATGGCCATGTCTGAATACTACGAATTGGATACCGCGACAGGTATGCCGCTTGCCCTTAATGGACGGTCGAAAGCATATTCATACGAAGAGGTCAAGGCTTGTCCGGACTGTCGCAGCTCACTTCGACTTGTGTCGCGTTACGGCCGCATTGTGAGAAGGGCGCTTCTAGACGAGTCTACGAAAAAATTTATCACATGGTCCAACCGAGAGTTCATGAAGCTTGCGAGATCGATACAAGCTCTCCAGGCACAATTGATAGAGACACGGTCGACAGTCACTCTTCCCACTGGCAACGTTGTTCTGGCTCATGGCTCCCACGTTCGGATTCTTGGTAGACTTCTCGGCATCGGGCAACGCTACCGCCCGATACTAGCTTTACGCGAACAGATCGACGTTTTTTTGAAGCAGACTTCAGCTGAAGAACAACCTTTCAAGCGCGTGCATGATATCGTGGAGTCGCTTCGTCGACGCCGTCTGGCCGACGGCGAGCCTATCGATGCCTTTGACTTTGACAAAACTCTTCTCCAATCACGTGGCTCCCTTTTGGCGACCGCTTTGGCAATCAGATGCGAGATCGTAGCGATCTCAGATTTTGTCATTGTGTATAACGCACAGCGACAAAGGCCGAAATATTCCCTAGAAGTCGACTTCTCGCAATGTCGTGACTCGTGCGAAACTCTGGTTGAGCTCGCTACAAGCACCTCCAACATTCTTCAGCAAGCAGAGGGACATATCTTTTGGGCTCATCTTGCTGGCCTTGAATGTGAAGTCATGGGACTTCGTGATAGCAGTAGTGCCAGCGGTCATCTTGAGAACATCAAGCGGATTGCCGAGAGACATCTAGATGGCGCCAAGGTCCTGTGCACAGAATATCCTGGGCAGACAAACGGGATCTCATCTGAGGTTGACGACGTCCGTCGTATCCTACTCGAGGCCGGGTACCAAAGTCAAATGAAGATGGTTGTGGTTGCCATGCAGGGAGAGTTTAGTGGCACTGGACATTGGTATAGGTGTGAGAATGGACACCCATTCACAATAGGTGAATGTGGCATGCCCATGCAGACTGCACGCTGCCCCCAGTGCAATGCTCCCATTGGTGGGTCGAGTCATCGACCAGCCGATGGTGTCCAGTACGCTGGTGATATCGAACGAGAGTTTGGGAGCATGAGAATTTGATGCTGTCAGTGTACTTGGGTTACTGAGATCGGGCTTGGCTGGCAGTTCTGGTCTATGTCGAGTTGAAGAAGCGATATCGGAGCCTGGATATCCAACTTTAGCTGTTTCTCTACATATACTCCATGAAAATGCCTTTTGTATCACATCAGACGCTTTGCTGGCTGTTTGTGAACGGTCAGTATCGGTGATCGCCTCAGTGGCGATGGCAGATGCTGTCTTTTCATATTCCTTTAGACGCAGCAATTCACGAAAGCCACTACTGGGTGGTGGAGCTGTGGAAGACATAATATTCTTCGATGGCGTGCTGACGCATGTTGCTGGTCGCGCCACTAACACGTGATAGAAATTTGACCATATTCAGATTAATAGTATCCCTTGTACAGCTACAATTAAAATTACACGTGCACTGCCCAGCATCAACGAGCTCTCAACTATCAATTCGGTAATTCAGGCGCTGATTGATTTGATCATAGCAAGACTAGATGTTGAGACAGTGAAGCAGAAATTTACTTAATTTGCGTTCTGTTCCGTCTGCTCTATCTCTGCGCATGCCGAAAGTCAGGAAAGCCCGCACCTAAAGTTTAATGCAAGCAACGTTCTTGGCCCCCTGATCAATTTCTGCTCCTTCCATCTATACCCATCTCGACTGCTGTATGACATGAAAAGTTTATTTGATTGCTCTCGGTTACATCAGAGAGTGTTTCGGCCCCGAGCTACCGGCAGAGCTGGGATCTGATTCACTGCAGCCCTGAGCGAAGCCATCCTGCTCTCCACAATCTTGTCTCGGATCGGTGCGTACAGAGTGGCTAGTTGTTCCATACCCACAGACCGTAGATGATCCATGACTGCCTTGAAAGCGGCATCTTTCTTTGGTAAGAGCTTGTACCAACTGCCTTCATTAGTATATCTGCCGCCCGACTTGATGGATCACCAGAACCTACTGCGCTTCCGGGAGACTGCACCCCAACACAAAACATATACCACGACCCATATTGGCTTCGATGTTGAGGTATCGACTCCCATGGTCGAGCATTTCCTCGACGTACTTCTGGACAGTCAAGGGCGAATCCCCTGCTCTACCAATCCGTACAAGAGAAGTGAAAGTCGCAATTTGTGGCCGGCCAAATTCTCTGAACATTAATTCGAGGACGATGCACGCCACACGCTGGGCTAGTCGGGACTAACAGTCACCGCTCCTTGCATTCAGATAGAAAGCAACTAGTTCACCTGTTGCAGAGTTTCCCCAAAAGGGGTTCGTTGGGTTGTTCCAGAAAGTGTTTGGATTGACATTCCAGGTGTGAGAATTAGTATGTAGGAGCTGGTATGTCAGATCATCAGGTCCCTCGTAGGAGCCGAAATGCTGCATCTTCGATTGCTCGCGCTCCACTCTTGGCTCAATCTTGAATCTTATACCCGAGAACTTGTCGGGTTGTTCTCTCTGCATGGTGTGGAGGATCTCCATAACTTGTTCTATGAAGCGAGGATCCTGGGGTGCGTAAACGATCATGAGTGGTTCTCCCACATTACGTCAGCAGAGACGACGTACCTGTTGCATGAGCTGTGAAGCAAGGTCGGATGTAGACATGATGTCGTTTTCGCGTGTGTTTGTGATTTGAGTGTTCTGGTCCGCAGTGCTTATTGTGAGGATGCTCTGATCTTTTTATCTTCACAAGGCCGCTACGAAGCCTCTGATTGCGGATGCGTACAATCAATGAGGTCGCAGAGACGGCCAGCGAATGCGTTCAGCAGTGACCCGTACTTTCAGTCGTGCAGCAAACGTGCATGACATAACCGTAGCCAGCATGTCCGTGCATTTAGTCGTACCTCAAACATGCATGAAATCACTGCAGCCAGCATGTATGACCATGCATCGAATTTGAAATTGTCTTCTTGGCATGCCTCATGTGAGCCAAATGCGCTCTATGTGCCTTCGTACTTGTGTTCGGTTACGGTGGTTGTGTCGAACACAATGACAAGTAGAAAGAAGCACGATTGGCGTGTTATGTTCGAACATGCAAGTACTACCATTCCTGACTGACTTTTGTGACCAATTCTAGGAGCACTGTCGATGGCCTTTCTTCTCTAGTACTGGAATGACGTGCGAAAGGTCTTTTGAACAACTGGCCCTTGCCCCTGCCTTCCGGATATCCCGGCCATTTCGACATCGAGGTAGGTTAGGGCTAATCGCTGGCATAATGCGTACTAGATGTGGCCCCTGCCATGCAGTGCCGCACGTCAGACGTTCTCAAATGGTGGAGAAGTCGCTTTTGCCAGCAGATCCACGCTAAAAGGCAGTTGGGTACTTTAGTGCAACCATATTTTGTGGGAATGTCGTGCCAAATACTCATATCACTGTCTGGCCATCACGCAATTCACACTTGGTTACGATAGGTGTGTGTGTGCCCTATTAATGCACCTATTGGCGCTTAGAGAGAAGTACGTAGGACGTTGCAGCCCAACGCATCGATGCCCGACAGGAGTCACGAGTCCGGGAAATCAGTGTTAGCGCCAAACTGATTCGTCATTCGGAAGCAGGAAAGGGTTCTTACTTTGTTGACCGGGCTGCAACCATTGCTTTTGGCAAATAGGAAAGTATACCGACATCCCAACGATTTGTAGTCATCGACCACACGGCTAATAAGCTGACATCGTTGACCTTTGTCGAACAGCTTCGAATTATCCCTTTCAGATCTGTTTGAAGAAAGGTTGCAGGAAACATCACCATAGCTCCATACGATCTGATCCGATACTCGTTGGCTCTGTACGGGACACACCACGCACGAATTGGAAAACGGGCACGCCATGTATATAGTGCAAGGAAGCCACGCTAACCCCAACCCTGTTCATAAATCATCTCATCCACGGTCTTCTCATTACCCTCAACCCCTGCGCCTCTGGTCATAAAGATAAGTTTGTAGAACGCTGATCTACTACAGCGCAAGTTGCATGCATTGTGAGTTTTTGATTTGCATCAAAGAGGTCGAAGTGTACTGCGGCTTATCATGCAACGAGCCTCGACGATGGAACTTGATACGTTTACGCACGTCGAACCCAGGCCGAGGACAGCCATGGCAAGAGCAGGAATCAAACTCAATCAGCGTAAAGGTCGAGCAAAGGAAGGAGTAGCGACTTCCTCAGATGTGATCAATCAATATTTGAGAAGTTGCTACATATGCATTCAATAAGCTGAGCAGAAAGAAAAGGACCAGGCCGTGGTTAGGACAGCATTGCTAACGGACTCAGATACTCGCGATTCACTTGCAGCGGATTCGACCGCTAGAAGTCCCGCACCTGCATATCAAAATCCCGCACCATTTCCACCCTAGTCTTCCCCCTACCAACTGCAGGAGAACGTGGTGCCGTGTGAGGCAAGTATGATGGGTGGTCTGAATCGTATTATTCATCAGGATTCGACTGCGAAGATCCCAGTAGCATAGAGTCGAAGGTCGTCGGTAAAGAAGCAGAGAGATCTGTTGTAGAATCGAACAATCGTTGCCGACCGACATCTGCACCGCAGGAAAGCTCGTCTTTGATCTTTCGTTGTATGATATTGCGCAAACCAAGCATTAGATCGGAGTTACTTTCTGTCACCTCCAAACTGCCATCCTGCGGTTGTCGTGGTAAAGACCATTTCACCCAGACATTATTGTGGCAAGGTCTCTCTTCGATTTCTAAAGGATGAACAGCCATGTAGACCCCGCAACAGAAACATGAGGGTTTGCTGCATCCAATGTACCGTTTGTCGTGCGCAAAGGACAGACCGTGGCGGTGAAAATGATCCAGTATGGTCATTTCAGCATGAACAGTGGTCCTGAGCTTGAGGCTTTGCCACCTGTCTTTGTAAATATCTAGGACAGGAGACCACCGAGACCCACACGAGCGCCGTGCTCCCTGAACACCCGCGCGGGTGAGAGAAGCGATCATCGCATCTAGAGCATGTTCTTCCATAAGTCCGTCGGATATAATGGACTCTTGCGATGGCAAAGGCTGAATTTGGATCGGGAATCGGAGAGTATCGTGAGAGCTCGCTGCCTGTACGACGAAAGTGACCGATTTTGCCCAGGAAGCCAAGCGTCCGAGATAGTGGCGGACGTGAAGGCCTACAGAATCTCTCGGGTTTCGTGCGATGTAGTCCTTCAAGTCAAGGTATCCTTGGCTGGACCGCAAACGATATGCTTCCATAGATACGTCTGTATAACTCTCCATTTCTAAGAGAGCACGGAAAGCCCGAACTGACAACGCGCCTATTGAATCAGCGAGATAGCATGGCATGGTAAGATTCTCCCACCTTTTCCCCATGGATCCCGTGTCTCCATGATGCGGGTGTAGCGTCGCAATTCTCGCAAGTAGTTTCTCACCTTCATCGAGCTCCTGCGCATCCCGACCCATAATATCTTGTCTTTAGTCCGATCGAGGTCAGCGGCGGGCTTCTGATGTATGTCGCTGAGTTCCTTCAAAACCAATTTCAATTGTCTGACAGCCTTTTGCAATTCACCATTTGCAGAGATCCAGAAGCACTGGCCGCTTACTGACTTGGAGACAGCTATGGAAACAGTCGTCTTCCCACCGGTCTCTGTGTCACAGAGATAGCAAAGATCATCCAGAAAACGTTGCCATACCTTCCGTTTGACGTCCGTCCGCTGATGTTTTCCGATGGCGAGGGTACTCCAAAGGGCGAGATCGCCATAAAAGCCGTTGCGTGTCGGCATGGTGGGGTAGATGGTGAAAGACAAAGTGATAACTGGGAGGGACAAATTCTCGAGCTTCAGCGGCAACTATGAAATACCTTAGAAATATCTGGAAAGTTGGATCTGACTTTGACTCATCAGGCTCTCCCGCCTCGTCACACATTCCTCACCACCAATGCGGCGTAGACATCATAATGCATTAAGGCACGCATGAATTGTCACTACTGTAGCGCTGGAGTCAGATGTCTGACAAGCATTTGCTCTAAGATAGTTCTATGGACTGGGCTCAGCCCGAGACCAGATCACTCCTTCATCAAATCAGCGAACCTTTTACACGCTTTGAAGGCAGCCTCCTGTTTTGCCTTTGGCTTTGATCCTCCCATACCCGTAAATTTGTTTCCTCTAAACCAAAGGACAGCCTCAAAAGTCGGCGGATACTCGTTGACAGAAACCGCTGTGTACCGAGGCACCTCTCCGATTTTGTCACCAAATTCTTTGAGGGCTGAGATATCTCTACCGGAAGCTACAGTCGTAGCGTCTGACTGCAGCTTCGGGAAAGCAAAGGAAAAACTATCTTTTCTCTGTCGTGGGGTTTCGGAACCCTGGCTTCCGTTTTGAATGAATTGCTCAGCAAAAGACCGCACCTCTTGATCGCCGTCGCGCAGAATTGCACCCAAAGTAACCATGAGTTCTTCATGATCGTCGCAGCCTTGGCGAGAAACATTTTCTGGACAATTCTCTTGGATAGCCAACAAGGTCTTCTTGAAAGGGAATTCTCTTTTCAATTTTTCCACATGAGACTAGCAGACGTCAGTGAATGCTATGATCTGTCGTAACGTGCATACGGACATGTAGCTCTGGCCAGTTGCTGCCATGGTCGAGCGACCCCATGACTTGTTTTGCTATGGCAAATTCGAAGTATTTTGCGCCCAGGTAATATTCCTTCAAACTCCAATCCTCGGACAAGATGAATTGTTCGACGTCAGTGTCTGATGCGACTTCGTCCTCTGAAGAGAACCCTTCGACTTTGAAATCGGTCATTATGGTTGCAGTGCTCGCAAAAGAAGGGAACGATAGACGAAAAAAACGACGTGATGGCCTGCATGGCATTTATGTCGCCATGCAGACAATATCGCATCACGTGTGTTGCGGCCCAACGTTTGCACAAGCCCGATTCTGCACGTCGGCGGCTAACGCAGCCGCACAATGTTTTGCAGGTTACGATAGCATTATGTAGACCAGCTATCGATGGAGAAAACGCGCGTACTAATGCAGAGACATTGCTGCAAGAAACGCATGGTCCGTGCTGTTATTTCAGGCATGTGTTGCCGGTCGAAGGCAAAATGCTCACATGCACACGCAGTCTGGAAGAGGAACCGCGCGCTAAATTGAAATTTGCCAGTTTAGTGCAAACTTTGTTCTCTCAATCTAAGCACGTAAGGTATCGTTGCATGCGGCCACAATATAACGAGCATCATAGGCTTATCCGTCGGGCGTGCGTGCAGCATGGTCTTTCGACATGTGAATGTCAAGTGTGTTTGGACACGACACTGTTCCTGTCATTTCCGCACGTGTCTCGCCACAGGTCACTGTGATGAAAGTTTGCACCGGTGTAATGCAGTTACCAAAGGTTGATAAATGGTGGCACTAGTGGGGACATCCCCAAGCAGAAGATCCCGTGGGGCGTGGCGTGTGGACTTGGTTCCTCTGCAAGAATAATTGGTATATTTCTGAGCGAAGTGACGGTAGCTTCATACGTATAGCTGCTAAGTGTACGGAGCCACGATTTCTTGAAACTCTAGATCTTGCCTGTGATGCCGTCCAGCACGTGGTACAAATACATCACACTCAGACAGAGTTTGAATCACAAGAAAAACCATGCAGACTCTTTTTACGTGCAGTGCGCCGAGAGAAGAATGGCTCCCACAAAGACCAGCTCCTCCGCTTGTGCAACTAGACTAGTGCATGTTAGAGCTACCTCTGAGGTAGGGGCCTCCCAAACAAAGACCGTCGATTATGCCACAAAGTAGAGTGATGGCGCAAATCACATGCTCATACTTTGCAACCGCTTCGAATACGACCGCCGCAGCGCTTACCGCCAACGCGGTCGGCCAGCCCGGCAACGCTGCTGTGATTGGAAGAAGACGAAGTAGAAAGAAAGGAAACAGGAAATACAGAGGAAGAGATCACATGCACTGAACGGCAAGAGATGGAAGGGTTCTGTATGGACGTGGCACCATTAGAGCTCGATATCCTCTTAGGTAAAATACGCTGTCGTTCTTAGACGACAAAAGGTCGGCGATGCTGCGATGAACGCCCAACACAACTGATAACGAGCACGGTGGTATCCATACAATTCTCCGGGGCCTTTGCTCCTTCCATGATGCCTGAGGCTATCATCCTGAGAGTTATGGCATTTTCCCCGCAGGAGTTTCTGATCTAACCTCGTCGCGGAGATTCAGCGTCGTGATCAGTCACGCGTGTATGTAGTCTACCGAACGAACAGTAATGGCATATCGCTAATTCTTCTCATACTTTGTATCGAGGGGAGTGGAACACATTCTTCCTCTGGTCGAGGGCATTGCCGAGGACCAAGGGGTAGTTCCGGGCGCTGGTCACAGCGATCCATCATAAGAGGAAGGCTGTTAAAGAAAGGGTACGTGAATTACTTACGTCCATCAATCATATCACAACAAATCATTCAAGTGAGTGTCTATCGTCGCTTCTGCTTTAAACGTCGATCAAATTTGAATGCCGAAAATTGTCTGCGTCTCGAATTTCAGATTGCGACGCAATTGACGGAGTAGTCCAATAGCGCTACACCGACCAGACCACAATCCCTCATCGCAGCTTGGGCTCTCGATGTGCTGCAAGAACCCGCTGACCAGGTTGAAACTACGGTCACAAGTGGGACAGAAAATGAAATATTCTGAATCACGCTCTTCGTTCCGCCAGGGGCCGTTCAACTTTATTGCTTCCTCTTTTACGCTCTCTTTGTCCCATCCGGACGGACAGCTTCCGCTTTCCAAGTGAAGGAAGATATTGCTGATCGTCTTGTATTTCTTGTAGCAACCCCAGCATTCGAGATTGCGTGACTTGTGGGTGATGAGATGCTATGACGGTCATTTATCACTTCACCCGCCACATTTGTCAAGAGGACAGCATACCAAAGTCATTGCATTGTTGTCTTTGAATGAACCTCCACATTGTGTGCACCGTGACCTTGGATCTTGACCCTGATGATTCGAATCAGCTCGGTTTCTGGTTATATGTGCATTTAGTGTCTTCCATACGGGGATCATCCTCCAAAAGCCTCTTGACGCAACGCTTTCTGGTGAGTCTATCAAAGTAGTGCTCGTACTCTCGTAATTCGAAAAGTCTACTTTTTCTAGTCCCCTCTGTGTGGTTCTCTGGGCGGTTTTAGAAGTTGAGTTTTTGTCACGCTTCGAAAGCGCTCGGAAATCAACGATCAATGGTCTTAAAAGGCGAATAAATGTTCTAAAATCACCCGTCTCCGGGATGAGAGCCCCGCTAGTCTGTTTGAAAAGAAGAAAAGAAATTGCGATTGGAGATTGTAGTTGTGCTGCTGACAAAATTGAATTTCCGGAGCGGCGCGCTACATTCAATCAGCGCTTGTGGTGTTTCCAGAGCCCCACCTGGCAGCATGCGGGGGAGCAGCTGTTTGCAGCCGATACCTCATCTACCCTATTTTTAGCCTATGACCAGTGTGGAAAAGGTCGAATACACCTTGCATTTGCATCAGCGAAGAGTACTGCAAGCTGGAGCAGAGCACACAAGTAGGCTGATAGCTGCCCGATAAGACAAGGACCCCTAGTCGCATGGCTGTACCTATCAAAGCGACGAACAAGGATCAAAGACGCTACACTGCAGCGAGATGCAGGTTTGCTTCAACGAGAGCGTAGCGAGAGTAATTGCAAATTAGCATCAGAATTCGTCTTCACCGGTCATGGCAGCAACCGACCGGCAATTTTGCAGCTTGGCAAAAGAGTCTGCCTTGAGGATGTACGGTCCCGACATGTCCATGCACGGCTGCCCAAGCGCTAAACTAAGTTACCATTATCCCGGTTTCGCTCTGCCCCCATAGTCGTCACATGCAATGGGTGGGTAATTCTCGAGGCGTATGAAAGCCCAAGCGGGCAACATCACGCATGCATGCTGCGTACAAAAAATTGTTACCTGTACTGTAGCTTGTACATGGTGTGTGAGTTGTTTCGACTGGGCTGCAGATGAAGTTCTGCTATAGGTCCCTGGACAATTCTCGGCTGTCTGATTGAACTCAAACAACTTACAGCACTATCCAACATTTTACATGTTGGTGAGCCTGGCAGATTGGTTGGGCTGACCGATTTGGTTTTAGACCCCTTTCGACCTCGTGCACGCTTCTTCGTTCGCTCACTTGGAACACGTATGCACGGCCATACTTTAAAATTAGAAGACTTCCAGTCAAAAAACATCACCAGAATTGTAGGGGTAACATTGAAAGTGGGAAAGAGGCCCGTAGGAAAGTCAAGCATTGTATTTTAGAAGACCTATGATTCTTCTTTGCACTGATGCTTCCACATCGGAAGCTTGGCAAGATCTTGATCTTGCCCTCAACCCGATCACAAAAAAAGCTGCCCGAAACGGCGTATAAACTCGCCGTCTAACAGCGCGGCCTAGCCTGCATTTCGCATACTAGTAAGTAACGCGATTCGGACTTTGCTGACTCGATCGCCTAATTAGTCCAGGAGACAGAATCTGACCTCAATTTCCGTCAATATGCATATCTACTGGTTATCGACTCAACCAAACAACGAATACCACGACTGTAGCTAAGCCTGGGCCTAAAGCGGCAATAGCAGATGCGGGTACGCCCACCATACCTAGACTCGTGAGTGTCGCGAAGATACCACCTGCTGGAGTGAATGAACCATAGGTCCGAGCTTGCAATGCGGTAGCTGAGGAGCCTTGCGATTTTCAGCACGCATCAAGATCATGGCAATAACCACCTGTTGATCAGCAGCAACGCCAGACGGACCAGACGGCGTAACATGAACAGCCCGGGGCGAGAACTCGTTCACATTGCGCACATGAAGATACCGCAAATCTCGGGCGTTTGGACGTTCTCGAGGCAAGAGATGCTAGTGATGGTGGCACTCAACGACAATGGCTCTGATGTGGTGAATATGTCCGGGTTGAGCGAGTACATTGCCGATATCAATTACAGACTAACGCGTGATGTACGATGAGCATACGGCCCGGAGATTCTGGTGGATGGGTCAGCAAGATCGTGTGAACAAGTTGCAGCTCTTATTGAACAGCCGAGCAAGAGCAATTACCGGCTTTTCACGGTCAACGCTGCTGGGGTCCCTCCGAAATCAATTGGGCCTGCCTTCCGCGAAGGGACTCCTCGATCAGCGACAGACTACGTACGCGGTGGGTGCACTCAGCGCGGACGGCGACCATCCGACGCATTAGCTGCTGCCTGCCCACTTTCGCTCGGGTGAAGTTTATGGCTACGAAGATGCCACGCCACAGCCGTCCTGCATAGACTGGACAAGGCCAGAGAAGAGGCACCGGCTGTTTGAGAACAGACTTGTAGAGTAGCTTGTGAACGCGTGGGCTACGACAGGGAGTATGCCCCCGTGAGCATTCGTGTAGACACTCGCGAGGACACTCTCCGATACACTCTCCAATACATTCTCGAATACACTCTCGAATACACTCTCGAATACACTCTCGAATACACTTATTCTTCCACCGTGTGCAGAAAAGCATTTCTTTTCTTCTGAAAAACAAGGACTACTCTAAACACTGCAACTGCCAGTGGTTGAAAATCACATTCTGACTGGTGACGTTACGCGATTTCTATGTCTTCTATGTCTTTGAGTGAGTGATTTCTGGATGCCTCGCACACCTCGGTTCAATTGTGCCCTGACGATATCGTCTAGCATTGCCATGTCTGTATCGGAAAACTCAGCACAAACCTGCTGCCACTGGGCTTCTTTCGAAAGCCTGAGAAGTCGCTCTGCTAGGCGTTTCTTTTCCGTCTTTCCACCGTATCTTTCGATGATCGGCCATGACTTGATCAGCTCTGCGATCAAAGAATGCCAGCAGGAAAGTCGTCCAAGGGTAGTGTCGATCTGGTCCAAAAGGTTTGCGAAAAGTCCTCGCCGGCCAGCGTCGTCATATCGGTCGACAAATGCTGGACTGAGACGCAGAGTTCGAATGAACGCCGCACCGTTGTTCGCAGTCATGAAATTCCCGGCATACATGAAGCCACCTCGTAAAGTCACAACGGCATGAATGCACCCACTGCTCAAGTATAGCGGGTTGTTTCGGCATACGACCACGCACTTCCCTCCTTCAAGTTCATCGATGATGCGGCTCAGACGCTCTGGTCCTGGGGGCTCATCGTCCAGGAGCTTTAGATTATGCTCGGTAGGAGGCCAGCAAACGAAGAGCTTTACCGTATCACCCACAGGCATTGCCAGACCGGCCAGAAAGTGATCTGTTGTACATCAGCCACGATTATGCACGGATACTTTTCGTTTAGCGAAAACAATTACCAATATGAACGTCAGACCATGACCCTGCCGGGCTTGCGAACAGCTCAGCCTGCTGTGGCTGATACAGAAAGTCTCGGTCAACGTGGGCTCGAGAAAAGTCGAACTCAGACTCGTCGAGTTGTACTTTTGCATATCGAGGATTGACAGATCGAGGCGGAGCGGATAGATTGAACAGTAGAGTGTCGTAAAACTCCCCAGAATACTTCTCGTTTATTTCCACACTGTCGGACTGACCCATGCTATAGAATTTGAGGTCGGAACGGTCTAGATGTGTGTCAACTAGACATGGTCTGAAGATAATCGTGCTAGCCGACTCACGGTCTCGAAGAGCACGTAATGCATCCATCTCAGACTTCGCCGGAAGGTCGCTCGCGTTGACGATGCTAGCGAGTGCGTGCTCACTCGACACATCCTCACTCCCAAGATATGGAAGCTGTAGAAGCTTCTCCAAAAATGAATTTCGATTCCAGTGGTACTCTTTACCACGAATTTCCTGGTACCACGGCTGATGTGTCCACCATTCGTTCGAGGGACGCGTGACAGGCAAAGTCTGGCGATCATGCAGCTGTAGCTCGCACAGTTGATCTTGCGACGCGCGCCGTGCACCGTAGATTTGCCAGTCAGTCTCTGGACGACACGCGATGGCTTTTCTTGGGCGGCCGCGCGGTTTTCGCGTTTGTCCATGGACTACGTCAAGATGTCGGGATTTGTTCTTTTTGTCAGCCAATGTAACATCGCAGCCAGGCCACGAACATTTGTAGCTTTTTGCTAGGGTCATATTGGCTATCTAACACACTCAAGGAGGAGTGGGAGTGTTCTAATTCACCACTGGCTGATTCACTGCCGAGAGCGGAACAGAGCCGCTTCGACGCGGCTCGTGCCCCAGCCAACACTCCAAGTCGCGTGCTTCAAGTACATGCCTCTCGCGCTCCCCCACAGCACTCACACCCCGCTCGTTACGCACTCTCCACCGAGCACGACATGAGCGCGCTCTTCCCGCATTCGCTGCGCCATAAAGATGAAAAAACGGGTACGCAAACAGCGAGCTCAAACGACATTCACAATACGAACCGCCGGCGGTAATCAACAGTACCATTGTGCGCGAAAACCACAGGAGATATTTGAGTTTAGAAAGAGCTTGGAGCGTAAGTATCAAACTATCACGCAAGCATGATCACTCTGATGACGAGTGTACCAGTGAATCCTTCGAAAGAACCGGAGAGCATTATTCGAGTAGGGGACTGGGTGTGGGTGCAATATATGACGGAGGACGGGGAAGTGGACAACAATCTAGCGCTAGCAGTGGCTATATTGCGCTACAAAAGCGGTAGTTCCGCCGTCGCTCTACTCTGGGGAAAGATAACGAACGCTGGGTGGGATGAAGGCCCACAACGCGTTGTTTGCACGGACGACTGTCAGGTAGTGGATATGGAAAGCATCGGCGGCCGGGTCATTGAGCCAGAGGAGTGCGGACGCATCCTGACGGAGAATAGCGTGGGTGCCAAGTTTTCGCTCGATCGTTATCATGTTTTCTCCGTCTCGTATGGGAATGTGGAAGTGAGCAATTCTCCCAGTCATTACACATAGTGCGTACTGACCATCGCTAGCGCCTCGAATTGGTTTCTTTCGAGACGGAGAGCGGTCGACCGTCTGAGCGATTCTTGCAAGAAGTGACACTTGCTGAGGGATTGTCTGTGGATGTGCAGTCGCCAATGCAGCCAAGTCTGCTGAGAGGGGCCTTTGAGCAAGAGCCCTTGGAAGTTCGGGATGGTAACACGACAGAAGAGCTAGGGTTGAAAGAACAGACTGCAACTACGGGAACGCCATCAAGACTGAAGTCACCGCCAGGATCAACGTTGAAGTCAAAGCCAGACCCCGCGGAAGATGGGGGACTAGTCGCTGAAGCCGAAGTTGCTGCAGACGAAAAGAAAGACTCGGACGCCGGTGTTCAGCCAGATAGCGAAGCAGACGCTGAGACAGATGTTGACGGACAAGGCATGGCGGATACCACAGCAAATACTGAAGCAGTTGCTAAGACTGACGGTGCGGTACATGTCAGGTCAGGCATCGAGACAGACACGGAGACCGGTGTTCGATCTGACTTTTGGGCAATTGTTGACGTTGGTGGCAAAGGAAAGACTTGGGTGAACGCCGAACCAGACGCTGACGAGGACGCCGTAGCAGACGGTGAGGCAGACGGCAAAGTGAGAGCAGGGTCAGCAGCAGACACCGAGGCGTACACTGATACAGACGCTGTAACGAACATCGAACTAGAGACAGAGATGGAAACTAGACCAGAGCCTGATGCAGGTGCTGAGACAGACGTTCATGCAGATACTGAGCTAAAACGCGCAGGGAACATTGGATCACACATCAAGGCAGCGGCAGGGCTCGGTGCAGCGCTGGGAGAGGAATCTACGACACTCGCTGCAGGAATGGTCAGAACTAATGGTGAGAATGTCGGTACTGTTTGTGCTGGAGAGAGGTCGAGCGCTCGTCGAAAGCGTACTTCCAATGACACAAGCAACAATGGCCAGGTAAGCTTGTGGCGGTCATTATTGAAGGCTCATATGCTTACACGCCGCAGCCGCCAAAGAGGACAAACATCGCTGGTGACCCAGCGATGTCGGGATCCGGAGAGGAAATGCCATCAAAAGCATACTTGACCAACAAGAATGCGATTGTTTCTCGCGATCTTCAGCAGCCTCAGCCATTGTCGACTCCAGACGAAGGGCTCGCGGTAGAAAAGAGAGAAATGCAGTTACTGCACGCCCGCTACAAGCTGCAGAGATCATTGCTACGAGAAACTTCTGCTCCTTCAGAGCTGGAAGTGTCTGCTGCGGACAAACTTCTTACATCGCTTGAGCTTCGTCCGGACTTGGAATGGGTTCTCATGCGTGAGACCAAGATCTACAAGGCACTCAAGATGGTAAGAGACCTGTCCTCCATCCCTGGAGAACGAGGAGATGCATTGAGAAGACGCTGCGCAGAGCTGTTCGACATATGGCAAAGTCGGAGAAAACTCGGCAGTGGGACATCGTCCACAACTGATCTTGAGAGCATGGCTCACTCTGAAGTGGCGGACGGGAGTAATGCCAGCAAAGGTGAGAAGGAACACGACATGGGAGAAGTACAGACAGCGTCGGTCGATGACTCAGCATAATTGTGAAGGGAAGGCTGTCAACTTATGGAGCATACAGGTTTTGCTTATTCACAACGCTCGTGTGTGACGCAGAATGGCCGTGACAAAGCTTGACACCAAGTCTGTACTTTTTTCTGGAAACGACATATGAAGCCTAGTTTTTAGAACGGTTTCTCCAGCTTAGCTTACAAACGATGTTGGACTCATGTCCTTGAGATCGGTGGGAGGCAGTGCAGTGACGATCTTGTGTATACTCTACTGTAATCCTCGTCTTGTTTGTTGTTGAGAATCCTCTTAAGATTGATAGCCACAAGTCTTTGACAACTTTCACGTCCAAACATTGCTGGGTAGGCGTGATCCTGACAATGAGTAGCGTTCTTGCGGCCTCAAGTGGTTGCAGACTGTCGGCAATAATCGGATGTGTAAGCGTTACATCCACTGAGTCGTGCATCTTAGGGTACTTTGCGCAGAAGAAGACACGGCGATATCGCGCCAAGCGTGCCTGAGGTATGGCAATGCTCAATCTGGAGAAGTCTTACAGAGAAAGGGACCATCTTGCTCGGCGATGCACCAGCCATGGGAAATGCCTGAACCCAACCTACTACGTGAGGTACGTTTGCCAGTCAAAACAACAGCACGTAATCACTGATGTATGAGACAATTGCAGATCGCTTTTGGTAATTATGTAAGCTTATCAGGGTGATTTATCAGGCATATTACCAAGAGTGTTTCGAAGAGTGTTTTCAAGAGTGTTTTCAAGAGTGTTTCCAAGAGTGTTTCCAAGAGTGTTTCCACGAGGGTTACAAGACTTCTCTGTCGAATATTTGCGACAGAAAGATCGGATCTGGCGTTGCAGTGCACTGTACTGGTCACATTTGATGCGCAAAGCTGAAAAATCAGACAATGTGCGCAGTATATCTCATGCTTATGGCAGACAACATCTGTCTTACAAGCCGTACCCTATTTCGCCTCCGAGCGCGAAGTTGCTCCTTGAAACCGCGTCGCGATTAGAGTCCAATGCCGCCCCCAGGCATGAAGTCCAGATGAAACGCTTCGCGATGCCACACTGATAGAAACGCAGCGCGGAAATTTGGTCATTGTTATAAGTTTAGGGTTTCCTCGAACCACGATAGCTGCACAACACTCCTCCAGACCGCTCTAGTACTAATTTGTGCGGCTCCCAGAATGGCGATAGCACTTTAGAAGATAGATCTCCTGTCTTCGACTCATATTCGTGTCTCAATTCCACCATAATGCGTAATGGAATCTTTATCAGCATGCCGTTGTTACCAAGTAGAAATAGGGCAACTTGGGCGTGGCTATTAGTCTACATAATGTCGTAAGCGGAACACCAACTTTCGTAGCGGCGTGAACAACAGGCCCCAACGTCGTTCGTCAACAGGGGTGGCCCGATGCCTTTTCTTGCACCTTCTTGTCCCGAGCGCAAGCGCAACAGCCACAACATCTTAGGAAGATGGATCTTTTGATGTATTGCCGAGACACAAATCCTGATGTCGGATACCATAGCTAACGGGACCCTAGCAATAGAAACCGTAGAGGTGTAATGAGCACTCTCAGACGTCCTCCAGCTGAGCCACTGTGGTTGGCTCAGCAAGCGAGCCACTCACACACGTGTGGCCACGTGAGCGAGCAAGGCGAGCAACGACTGCTCGGTCTCAGAACGAGAATGAGCAGGGCACGCTCGATTGTGGATCGAGCAACACCAGTCTCCTTTGTATATAGAGAAGGCAGGTTATCATCGTTCATAGGAGCCTCGTGCTCAATCCAAGTAACACAACTGGAGTCGTTGTTCATAACTGATCTTGATCAGGGTGCTACTCATTGTTACTCCTCCCCTGATACAATTGTCACCTCGCTTGCGCTCTGATCCCGAGTACACTCCGTTACAAGAGGCCTAGTTAATGAGTCTGCATGGGCAATTATCTATCAATCATCGCTAGATTGGCACTGATAGTACAGAGCTATCTGAATGACCTTTACAGTCTCTCCCCGGATGACAAGCTAAACTTAAGGTAGACATAGCAACTTGAGGATCTGGTCTTCTTTCCCCAGGTTCAACTTAGTCATTACTGATAGGAAAAAGGCGAGAAAAGAGCCAGTGAGGTGATCACAAATCAATGAAACAAATAAACCCGACGAACAGCATTCTCAGCGCGGGAAGCCTTCAGTTTCAGCATGAACAGCTGTGCGGCATGGAAGCAAGGAGTTTTCCGGATCTCATCAATTCATTGTTGTCTTTAAATACAAAAAAAGGGAGTGTGATGTTGGCATGCCGTCGCATGCCAAACCTGCCAGCACAATACGTCTCACACAATGAAAATGTGACGATATTCTGGTCAACCCAATTTTACCTCATTCTGACGAGCTCATCGCCAGAGGATGGTACAGACTGAGATGACCCCACGTTAGACATCTCAGAGCCCTATGATATCAAGCAGGTCGACGTTGACGGTGTTACCGTTGAGAACGTTGACGCAGGTCAAGATGTTCTGGATTTCAATGTATCAGTACGGAAGGCAAGTATCGTTCGGAGCCTCGGAAATAGGACACATACGATAAGACCGCTGGTGGCGCAAGTGTATTTCTCCGAGGGAGCAGCGCCTTCCCAACCCTACTTCCATTTGCCGTCGTGCTTCTGACATTGGATACCTCCAGAGGTGCGGGCCTCCAAGTCTCCAGTCGGGGCCGCAGAAGCGCTTGCGACAGTAGCGGCAAGTAGAAACACCTGGGAGAAGTGCATGTTTGCTTGTGGTGACTCGGAAGATGAAGTTGATGGGGATGTTTGGAGGCTTTGTTTTGATGATGAGGTCGAAGATAATTGAGAGATGAAGTGAATCGGACGGTTGCTGTCGGTTCTATATATTCCCAATTCACAAGCTAGAGCTAAGGTCGTGTGATCAGCTGGAGCATCGCCCATCTAGCTCGTTTCTAGACCGTGCATCTGGTATTCGGGAGTTGATCCATTACTAGGTGGCGTCATGGTTCAACAGTGGTCATGTACGATGTCCCTAGAGGGCGTCCGGACTATCGTTTGTTTAAGCGATGAGGCGTTTGCAATACTGTATTCTACGGCTGGTAGCATGAACCAGTGAAGTGGCTGATGGAGTGTTCCATGGCTCTGCGAGAACCACTGGACAAGTGAGCAGCACATCTCTGAGCTGACATCTAGGAATTAAAACTATCACTCACTTGAAGGCCAGCTGAAGAAGGGTCTGCCTCGTTTATTCGTTGCGAGCCTTCCTCGTATCCGACACATGCTAGTTCGGAAAGGGACTGCAACGGCCGCCTGCTGCAGTCAATTTGATCCTTAGTGACAGCTGGATGACTATCAGCCACACTTGGGCGAGCTATAGCAGTTCATCCTATAACCCTATCCACTATTAATGTACTCAAACTGTGACAAGAGTTGCAGATATGATCAACATATGCTTTAGAATCCAACATTGGTACTGATGAGGCGTTTCATTGCAGTCGTTTTGCAGCTGAGCTCGCTTGATCCGCTTAATCAGGCCTAGCACTCTTTGGTGAACCGTAGTTGAAGCTTCAAGGCGCTCAGCATTCGCTCATGCGTTCTGGTTGTTCTCACTTGACCGCGTGAGCAGTTATATCTCTTGCCGCATCTGTAGTGCCTTGTGCTCGAGCATTGGGTGCATAGATCGCGGGCGTGAATATGCTGCGCTACATTTATTTCCACACACGCGTGTAGTGACTGCATGCGGCGACATTTATTGCTTGCTCTGCATTCGATCGAATAATCTGTATAGTATGTTAGCGGAGTACCCGTCCTGCGGCGACTATGACCAGGTTCCTAGGACGATGCGACAAGCTGTTGCACATCGGTGCCAAGGTCTAGTTGTGTTGACTCGATGCTCGAGAGCGTAGTATGCAGCATTGTCGGTACCAAACTTGGTCAAGCAGATACCGGGCTGCGTGATCTGCAAGATAGCATGCAGTCAAAACCTGAAGTGTTGATCGTTGGATCCATGGACACTCTTGACGCCACGGACGTCCCTCGACTAAACAAGCCGCACTTAGCGACAGGCAACCTATCTTTGGTCAAGCTAATAGTAAGCCCACTCATGCTGATCCCTCAGACTACTGGAGACATACTAAAGCCAGATCGTCCAAATCTGGTCTTATGTCAGTATGTGCTTGTTCTGGGAGTTGTATTCGTGCGTTGTCAAAACTTGTGGCAAGTGGAACCTTTAGTGCCAGGGCAGGTGCAGATTATCGTCTGCACTAACAAGATCGGCGGCTTCGGCGACCCCGAGCCGCTCCGCTTGCAGATCCTTGCGCTACTTGACCGGTTTGCGATCCCATTGACGGAGTTTTCGGCCCAGCAGTCTGCGGGGCAGCAGGGACTCGGCGCGCTGCTCCGAGGCGTTGCTCCAAAGCACGCTTAACTTACAGCTACGAAACACTGCGATCTGCACCATCCCGGAAGGGCGAGCTTATGAATGGAGATTCTCCTTCCGTCGAACAATTGGCCCCATCGGATAGGTGCGGTGATATACCATGGCCCGTAGCATTGTAGTGATGAATGTACGTTTCGGGCAGATCTCGCTTCTCCATCTGTGGTTTCCAACATGCTCGATTGGTTGAATCGCCAATTCAGCGAATCATTATCATCGCTGCTTGCACATCCAGTGACGCTTTCGTACTATCTGTATCGTTTCAAACAGCGCTCTGTATTTAGCAAAATCCTTTAGCTTTGCAATGCTTTATCACGCGTAGCCGCGGGTCTATGGTGATTTGGGTCAACCTGAGAGTTGTGGTTTGTCCTATCATGGTCACAACCACGATAACAACCCGATGTCTGGACGCTAAAAGTTTATTTGCCTTTGAACCATTCTCAACGAACCCACGGTTCCTCGTTGCATCTATAGATCATCCTGGTATTCATGATTTGTTCATCTTCGCATTTCATGACGTGCTGAAGGAATAATTCGTGGTGTATTGAATTTGTGAGCAGAAGTTCAAAAGTCGTGACTCGTCAGAGGTCAAAAGCTTTCGATTGGCAAAAGCAGCACTTTGCTCCTCGTGAAAGCCAACCAAGATAAAGAACTCAGCTTGGGGATTACTTGACAGCGTTTGGATAACTTACAATATAAAAACGAAGATGTGATAGATGGTGAGGATGATCGTGATAAAAGGTACCGTGGCTTACTCCAAACTAATACGATTTGTTCCATTGGCGTCGGAGGTAAAAAGCATCAGAGAGCTTCTCGAAGAAACCCGCGCCCTCGAGGAGTGTTTGTGTAGATGTGACATGCACGGTTGACGTTCTACATTTGATGCTACAGGGTCTCGTGGTATCGCCTTCATCCCCACACTCTTCGAAAAATTAGTTTAGCAGGGGTCCTGATCACTCGGAGCGGCCCGTGCGACCGCTTAGCCGACGGTTGACTGCGGAGCCGAAAGACAACTAACGACCAGACTTGAGCTTCTAAACAGTCGACTGCCCTGATAAGCGGGAAGCGCGCCGAACGGCTCGCAATCTCTTACAAACAGCTTTAGTCAGGTTAGTTGATACCGTACAGTCTAGAGTCCACATCGTGGCACACTTTAGAGCTCAGAGGTATCGCTCTGCAAGGACATAGCCAACATTCGCATATATACTTCGGTAGCCACCGTGTGCGCACTCGCAGTTTGTTCTGTCTCGGCAAAACTGCTGAAATCGTGCGCCGTTCTGACACGTTCTTCATTCCTCTCCTTTACAACCTCCATCATGACCTCCGGTACGCAAGCAATGACGAAAAACATACGGTACCGAATCTGGCGAGCGCACAGCCCGAGCAAATCCACGCGATGGTCCAAGATGGACATCTCACCGCTGCTCAGATAGCAGATGTAGTTGGCTGCAGCAAACGGTCTGTCAAAGCGATAAGTTCGAAATTCCGGGCCATTGGAAGCCCCAGAGCGCCTCAACAGCACCACCCGGTTGCTCACGGAATTATGTTCGATGCTTTGAAGGAAATACTGCTCGGAAAACCTGATCGTCGACTGGACGAATTCGCAGCATTCCTTCAAAAGGACTTCGACGTAGAGGTCTCGAACTCTACGATCAGCCGCATGTTGAAGGCAGTGTGGTGGTCGAAGAAGATGACACGGCGCAAGGCAAAAGAGCAGAACGCACATTTGAGGGATAAATACTCGCACGATTTGACATCTTCTGCATCTTATCATCTGGTGTACATAGACGAGTCTGGCTGTGATAGAAGAGTAGGCTTTCGCAGGACGGATTGGTCACCACTCGGCAGCACGCTGGTGCAAATAGAGAAATTTCACCGCGGGCAGAGATACCACATACTGCCAGCATACACCCAGGACGGCATTTTGCTGTCCCGCATATCTAGGGCCCGACGGACGGTGACGTTGTCGAAGACCTTCTCGAAGAACTCTTGCTCTCGTTGAAGAGCTGTGTGCAGAAACATGCGTTACGCCGATATACTTGCTCCCCAACCCGGCAGATTTAAACCCAACCGAAATGCTCTTGCCGAGCTAAAAGTGTTCATCAGCGGGCACTGCAAAGTAATTTAGTCGTTCTACGCCCGACGAGCTATGCGCGAGATGCCCGAAGACTCGTTGCATCCTACAGTCTGTCTAATCAATGCTGCCGTCTCTTCGAGCTTCGGCCTGAATTGCTGCGCATAATCGCTACAACGCCAAAAGTAATGTCAAATGTAGATTTGTCAAATGCGCCGCGGCGAGAGGAACACAGCGCCGTAGCACACATGAACAAGTGACCGTTCTGTACTGCTGCGCAGATGAACAAGTGGCGGCCTGGGCTTCCTGCACTATTCGCTGCACACGGAGCTTGGCCGATGCCGTACGCTCAGCTCGTCTTGATTCGCTCAGGCAAGTTCCACATAACCTGTAAGGATCAATTTTCCGCTGTCGTCATGTAAGACGTATTTCTAGAGCTTGAGGGTGAGACTTGTTCCAGATCAAGGCCACGGGCTCTACACGCAATTTAAGCGTCGCATATCCCGTTCCTTTACCAATGATACCTCCCCGAATCATGACAAAAATCCGATACCCAATTGGGTATGTCTCCGTGAAAAGACAGAGCTATTCCCTTCGATACCCCTCCTTCCAAAAGCATATTAATGGGTTTCGTCTGATAGAAGAGCTTGAGCCTGAAGCCTCGCTCTAGGAGAATCTCACCTGCTCTGGCGAACTGAGATCTCCACTCTTCAGTGCATGCCCTTCTTGTCTGCCATAGCACGTATTCGGCTATGACATCTTCATGACCCTCAGGTGCGTCTAAGTCCTGCAATGCAATTGGAGTGGCAGCAGCATGTGAAATATGTGAGTGCAGAGGTGAACGATATATGGCGTTTGGTGCCAGGAGTGCGGACGGTGTGCGAAACTGTGCGACTGGTATTGCAGGTGGAGAGCGACGTGTGCTTTGACTTCGTGCAGTGCTTTGATCAATCTCTGGATGATACTGTCGCGGTATGGCTTGAAAGATCTCGCGATTTTGTTTTGGGGAATCTGAGCCTGTGTTTGCAGTTTCTAGAACCCCGTGGTGACTCGATGCAGGCTGTTGCGCTGAAAATGCTGGTTGATATGGAGACCTGAAGGAACGGGCATCGAAAGCCGGATCGATAGGAATGCCAGTCGGCTCTGTCTGCGTGGTTGTCTGCGTGTGGTAAGCTAATGGTGAAGGCAATTCTTCTGGTAGGTGGTGGATTATAGCCTGGTATCCATAATGTTCGCTGTCTAGAGTCGTGACATGGGGAGAATGAATGCCTTGCGAAGGGCGCCCGTGTGCGGGTTCAAATCTTGGCAAGTCAAGTGGCCCATCTGTCTTTCTGATCCTTCCTATAATCACTGACACCTCCGACGAACTGCCGTATTTCAGCCAGTCGTAGAGGTTCATGTAATCATTGTGATGCGCTAGAAGCTGATCGCGTTCGAGTTCGAGCGCACTGAACCTGGATCTGTTGGATTTGGACGCATAGGTGCATTCAGTGGATCTGCGACGGCATGGGCCACACGTAGGTGTCATTCCGTCACACTACCTTGTGTCAGCCTCTGTACGCGAACTTGCGAGAGAAGGGAGGGAGAGTCAAGGGTTGGTATGGACTATTTACCTTGCTTTTGCGACTTCTGCATCGCTCGCAAGCCGCTGAAACCTGCCGTCCACGTCTAGACATATCTCGATGCGGCGAATTTTAACGCAAAGGGTAGTGCACTTATTGTGTACTGGAGACGGACCACGATTGATCTCGTGGGAACTACGCAGTTTCGTGATGTGACCCAATGTGGCTAAACGTTGGAGAGCGGGTGTCCGTTGCGAAGTATGGTGAGTGGAGAGCGCTTGACCCGCAGAGTGCGAGGTAACTACGAGGCAAGCCATTCCATGGCCTGTATTGTCTTCGGAGATCCGTGCTATTGGTGCGAGAGTGTAGTACACAACCAAGCAGCACATGCATCGAAGCTGCCAGCACGCGTGAGATGTGTCAAAACCCGAGAGACAGCACGGCAAGGAGACGGGCCGCCCACTATGGCATTTCCCGCCGCAAAGCTATTCTGGCGAATCAAACAGACTGAGTCCACAACATCGGCCAGTCTTAGCGCACAGTCCTTGTCGGCGGGATCGTGCAGGAGGAACAAGACACAGCTTATTTATCCGTAGCGCCTACAGTACCACCACTGAACTCTTAGTACATGTTCACTACAGTGCGCGAGAGCCTGACGGGATTGTCCATCGTTGCATGGCAACGCCAGGGAAATTCCATTTGTTTAGCGTAGAACTAAGGGAAATTAGCGTCACAACGCTTCTGTCTTGCAACCGGCAAGCGCAGACCAAACTTTATCAATAAAGGGCCGCTGCCGCCCGGTGACAACCTCCGAACTGACGACCGCTCCGAGCAGGGCACTGCAGATTCCAGTCGCGCGAATTGCGATAGCAATGCCTCGAGCAGAGAAGTCATTCAGGATTGTGTCGTTTCCTTCGTGCCCCGCCGCTAGTTCATGCGATTTAATCCATATCAAGCACTGCACAAACACGCGCGGAACCAGTTGTAGATTGATCTAGTGGGATAAAGGAAGAGGACGACTTTGGCACCAATGGCCGCAATACGAATTACTTTTCAGACATGGTTGTCGTGCGATAATCAAGTGCAGTCAATGCCTATGCTAGACATTGCACGCATTGCCATGCTCTGGGATATCTTAAGACGCCGTTATATCGGGTACAACATAAGCTACACGGCATGCGGCGTAGCCACATTTTTTCTAGTGATTCCTGTTCATGCTGTATCACTGTATGCATACCGGACACAGGGACTTATCTCGCGTGTATCCACACGTGCATATAAGGCCCCATAGTCGGGTCTCATTTCTCATGCGATCGTTGCGCCGGATGCTTCCTAGTCATCCTCAAACGCGTACAAAGGAATTCCGAACGTGTGGTAAGAATTATCGCCTGTGTACCCGAAGAAATGGCCGGACTGCCGTCTTGCGGCGTGGGAGAATTGAGGGGTTTTGACTTCTCCATAGGCGTGGTTGAAAGGCCGACGGTCATAATGCCGCAGAGGCAAGCCCGTTTGTCATAGTAATCATGGCGAGGAGCGCAATTGTCATCTCGTGCTTAGTGCTCATTGAGAGTGCGCGCGTTGAAAGTCGGGATGGGATGAGCTGCTCATCAACAAAGCATTTGAGCTCTTGGACTTGATCTGCCGCATCCATGGTTCATAACGTAATTCTTGATCAGATTGTGCCAAGCACAGACGCTGGTAGAGAAGCCTCCTCACGCTGTTAGCAAGACTCTGACCGCGCAATCTTGATCTTCATCTTAGCAAGGATATGCGATTTTCACAGTAACAGTGCGCGTCCAACCCTGCTCGTGCGGGAAATGGCAAAACTTCCAAACTATTCCCCCACACAAAGTGACTGGTATTCAGCTGAAATCCTCCAGGCTTGATCGAGATTATATTTTGCAACATGGCAGTTGCACTGTTGATGATAGAGTGCCGTAGACCTCAACTCATTTAGCTCGCCACGAAGCTCCTGGATCATCCTTTTGAGTCTGACACTCTCTTCATTAAGTCAACTTGCCTTCTCTTGAATTGTCTGAACTTGTTTGCGCTGCCGTAAACGGCATTTGGCTGCTGCCACTTTATTCATCTCTCGTCGTTGTTGCTCCCTCTCTGCGGCACCAGTGGCAGCTTTGCCACTGCTTTGATCCTTGAATTTCTCTTTGCACGCTTTTCTGGCTTTTTTGTGTCTTTGGTTCGCTGCATGGCGTGCTCGGCGTGTCTTCTTACTCTCGGTTGGCGATACAGAGGTGACGGAGCCATCAATCATCGTGCCAAGTTCACACGCTTGGATCCATAGGGGCTGCTCCTCGGTGTTCGCGCTGCTAAACCCCTTCGTCCATTGTTGTGAATCGACAGCACTTGGACCTGCGCCATTCGTCGATGGAATGCTGTTGGAATGGCTTCTCTGCGTAAGCGGTAACGCACAAGTTTGAATAGATGTGCACGTTTTTGCTTCTCGATTGAACGCACGTGAGCCGTCAATCGAAGCAGGCCAAAAAGTTGTGGAATTAGTGGTGTCCACGAGAGTATCATGTTCGGGGATGAGAGGCTCAATGGACATGAGGGTAGAGATCTCGTTGTAGAAGCTATACGACAGCATCAGCAGATGTATGTCATCAAGAAGTGGTGTGATGTTTGTCTTACCTAGCCTGTCCATCTAGAGGGCTTGCTGTGCACTCCAAATCTATGTGTGCAGGGCGCGTATCATACTGAAAATTGGCAAAGAGATTTGGATAATCATCCACTTGCCGTACAAGGCCTCTGCTAATTTCTTTACCTCCGACTGGGGTAACCTGCAGCGGGCGGTTCATGATTATCCTCTAGCGGCAATTGATGTTACTGTGTTGGTCTCAGCCAATGTCGAGAGTGAGTCGTAGAGACAATGGCAACAGCATCAGGCGGGATAGATACAAGTAGAAACGCAAATGGATGGATCGACAATCATTTCTGCTTCTTCAAAACGAAATGAAACTCCAAAGCAATGCACTTTGAATGGACTTCATGCCGTGAATCGTGATCAGATATGAGGAGATGAAGTGGTGTCAGTGACTCACCAGACAGTGCAAAAGTCAACAAAGTCGAATAGATCTTGGAGACGTGTTTTCAATTGGAACAGCGTGCCATAGATGTCATTTTCGTTTAATGGACAAGCAGCAGATGACGGTCTCAGCCACGCACAATGGTCATCAAGCTTTCGCTGTGCAGTCTACTCAAATCGCATGTCCATGACGTCAATGACAAGCGCCAGGGAAAGTTCCAGAATCTAATCGGAGCTTTGCTCGTTGCCGGTGCATTGAGATTCATGCGCCCGCACATGGGCAGTTTTCGGACCAAAATTGCACTACTGCAAAGAGACATTGTTCGGAGACACGATAGCATCGATGCAGCCGACACGTTCCGTGCTATAACTGCCTGCGCCATTGTCGTCGCTGACCAGCTGGCATTCATCGCCGCAAGTCACTCGCGTCGCACTAGACAGTCTTCATCAAGTGGATCTTGAAGGTGCTGGCTACGCTTACCGAGGTGATTATTCAAGCTTAGACTCGGATTTAGCTACCCCACGTAATGAGCATCTTGTTTGATCAGCGGATCGTAGAGATTGAGTTGCAACATTCGCGTAATAATGACGTTAGGCGTATCGTTCTGTAGCTGCAAAGCGGAGATGGACTCGAGGGTTCCGCAGTCTCCACCTAGACGATACCTCCTTTTGTTGCTCGTTGCCAGCTTCGAAGTTCGAGGTGCGTCATGCAAAGAAAAAATCATATGTGGAGTACATTGCAAATTGGAAGACAGAGCACCACGAACGCGAATAACCATACAGCAGCAGTCGTGCATGGAAGCTGTTGATTATTCCTTTCAACCGACAGCGTCCGTCAGGCGTCAGACGCTCTTGTGTTGATATCCGTGCATGATCTGGCTGGAGTTCGAGTTGCAAGGTATCTTCAGCTAGATATGGTATGCAGATAGCTCTGAGTGCTCTATAAAACCATGCAAGCGGCTCAAGGCTTGTGCACGTGCGCTTTTGACAATCGAGCATATTAATTCTCAGAGAATGTCCAAGATTCAGAGAAGCCATACGCCAAGTTGATGAAAGCTGCTTGTAATTCGATCACGTCTAAAGTGACAAGTCGCGGCGCCGGCCAGTATCATTCGCCGCATCTGTAATGCTTTTGACGTCTGTAACACCCGCATCGGCTGGAGACTTCGCTTTGCTACAGACCACGGTCATCACATAAAATGCCCGCACACTTGACGAAGTGCAAAAGCAGAGACCCACGAGAGACCTAATTTAGGGGAACTGAAGCTGGCCGGATTCTTGCAGCCAAGAGCACTCTCCAAGAAGGTAACCTTCTGTTTATGCACAAAATCAACCAGGGTAAATAAAGCACGGCGTTGCGCCAGATTCCCGGAGCCATTATGCGTGACACTGCGAAAGTGATGAATTATGATGACCTGCAGGATGCAAAAACGAAGCGGGCTGAACAGGTCCAAAGGGCAGAGCCATAACCGGAAAGGGGAAAGGTAACCGGAAGCGGAAGCACGAGCGCCGACAGCGGTCAAGTCTTCTTCAGGATTACGCGCCGCAGATCAGGTGACAAACCCACATTATGTTGTTGAAGGATCAACCGCACCATGCCCTAGAAAAGCGCCGACTGCGCGGATGTGGTGATCGCTCTTCGTCTGGCTTATGGTATTTCAGCTCATTGAAGTTTGACGGCTAAGCAAGACAGTCGCTTATGTTCATGGGCTTTCCTGTAAATGAGGTGCTCAATATGATTCAACATCGTGTATCGTACCATTGGAGTACCTGAAATGAGTATCAAGCTCACTTCTCGTCAGATCTTGATAACAGGACATGTGTGTAATATTACATAGTGTGCGCAAAGCAATGTACCATCGTCTTCATCAGACCAGGGTTGCTTTCGCGTACCATCCGAGCTAAATCTCGAGTAGAAGCACCCATGCGAAGCTGCGCAAGTAGCATGGTCGATTCCTCGTCGGTACCGAATCGCATACCGTTGATCAGGACAGCAAGGTCGTCAGCTCGGTTGGTTGCGTCCGTGATTTTGGCCTTGAGATCTTGTGTTCTTGTCATGCCATCCGCAACATCCCAAGAACATTCATCTTCACGCTTGTGACAGGATCCACAAATCGGCCGCTGCCCCGTGCACTTGATCTTCCTCTTTTGACATTGTACGCAAGCGCTCTTGACAGGATTTGGTACCGTCCGACTAATACTGGCCTCGTCACAATCGGCCTTGTCTCCGGTGATGACGGCGCAACACCTGGCGTCTGAGTTGTGACGTGTTAGCTGGAACGACCCCACCTGAAACCCTAAGCATATCGGGATGTCACCTGGAAGCAAAGTTTTCGATTGTAAGGACATGTCTTTAATCAGTAGTCTATACAATTGGCAAATTTCGACTCGAGAGAGATGCTAAATGGAGACGTTGAAGACTAAAAGCTTGCAGAGGGCTGCGTTGATTTCGGTCCACTGGGGAGATTGGCGCTAATTTATGGCGTCCGGCAGCGCGTCCTGCCCCGCCGATTCTACTTGACGATAAGCGGGAGGCTGGGCCTGTGATTCACGAAACTGAGTTTCAAATGTGATTGCGTACATTGCATCTTTAATGATACAACGACTTTTACCAAGCATGCTTCGAATTCTGTGCGTCGTCCCAAAGACGTCTCTATAACGCATATCGCTTTTGACAGCAGTCTCGCTGAGTCAAACTCTGTGCACCGACCAAAGTAACATGCAACGTGATAGAAACAACGCTTGGAAGCATGAATTCACATAAGTTAGGCGATGGAACATATACCAGTACGACGTCTTCGAACGCAGATGTAATTCGCCCTCAGCGAAAGCAAGATTCCAGGTTAGACGGTACAAGACAAGATCTCTGCTACTCCAAATGTTCCATCTGATGTCGCCCTACAAGCTTATCAACCGAAGCTCTCAGTTTGAGACTCCATGAGCGGTTTGCGCACGAGCAGATGTAACGGTTTGCAATTCCCGCAGAAAGCGTTCGACAGTCTTGACTCGTTCCATCTCCTCATGCAAAAAAAAATCTAGGTTCTCATCGATAGCCGAATTCATGGCGAGCTGTTGGACACACTTCCAGTTGAACCGTCACTTAATTAATGCATGGTTTGTGGACTAAGATCTGTATGGTTTCTCGCGCAGACTGTCGTCAAAATCGCTGGTGCAACTGTGTGACTTTGCGCGAGGGTAGAAATGTCATTGCTGATAGCGTCCTTTGCTTAATGTTCGTGTATTACTCGTGGATATCGAACGGCTCTTAGTATAGCCCTCTTCGAGCTTTAGGCGATGCCGATTTTTGTGAAGTCCTACACAAGATTGCGCGGCGCCTTCGTTGTGATACTGTGAGAGTAACTGGGTCGCGGGGTGACTTCGTCAATGATCGCCAAACCTGATCGGACGCCGATGAGCCTTCGATTGAGTCACGACACCGGCCCGACCCACTAAAGCGCTCGAGTTTGGTCATCGAGGAAGCAGCACACGTTCTTGAAGAATCGTATGACCAAAACGATACCATTCACAGAATTACGACAATACGCACATCGAGAAGAAGCAGCACGTTGACATTTTGGACAACATGATGTATAAAACAACTTAGACAGGCTAGTGAGTACGAATCAGACGGATGACGCATCTCGGGGAAAAAACATTGAAATACCTCGTCCATGCGTCCAGGCTGCTAGAAAGGGACGAATACTTGCTGAGAAACAGTTCGCAAGTGTTGCAGCTCGTTCATTTCACTCTATTCCACTTCGTTGTCCTCCGCGTATTACGAGCCGTGTGCGTTAAGTGCTAGAATTGTAGGGCCATCATGTCCACATCGCTTGTCCATTGTATTTTTTCCGATCTAAGATCAGTCCTCTGGCCAATTTCTCGCGAAGAGTCTCTTCGATTCTCGCATTCAAGATTGCAGAGACATGATTGCAAATTTGTGCGGACAGGTAGCGTCGACTCGGCCTGTTGCATCACTTCAATTCGTCGGGCACAGTGGGTGTTGGTGCTAGGGGTCTTCTCGTCTAAAATTGGTCTTTGTCTTTCCCCTATAGGTAATTATGGCTGCGCGAGGCGCAATACGCAATGCCTCGCGCACTTTATTGCATAGTCGACTATTACCCCAGCTCTTTGGCCCCAGCTCTTGATCATCTTCAAGGAGAATGTAAACAAAGGCGCCCGCATCGACAGCAACCTCGGCGTGTAGACAGATGGCGCGCGTTGCGCTTGGGCTTTGCCCTAGAATGATGCAGGTCTCCTTGTGGTGGAGCAGCAAATTGTGTGTATTTCCAAGCCCAAGGACTCTTCGATGTACCGTAACGTTACTCCCTAGGGGGAATTATTTTCTAAGCGGAACGGGACGGTGGGCGACTTTTCCCGAGCCGTCGAAGGCGATCGTGGGGTCCCTTGTCTGATCATATGAACGAACATCCCACCTCGCGCGTCCCTCTCACGTTGGGAAGCTTAATTGAGATTTCCCTGGGCTGCTGATACCACCGACTTCACGTCAACTGACAAGTCCTCAGGAAGCAGATCGACATGCGCATGAATGCACATGCTGCCCAAAATATGAGTAAATCAAAAGAGCAGGCCGCCGTCATTGCCGACCGGCAGAGGCTGTGGGAAGTGCGAAAATACCGCCAGGTCAGACCTGTACTCGGCCACCAAAATATTGATAATGGCAAGCTTGCTAGGGACCTACAAATGGCGGCGCCTCCTGCATCAGATGCTGCTTTGGCAAGCTTGATGCAGCTCCTCATGAATTCGCTGGACGCTGACGTAGCTATGGTCAGTCTTCTGGACGAAGAGACTCAATTTTTTCTTGCGGGAACTGGAACGGACAATAGCGAGTCTTCTGTTGGATCTAATCAATGGTTTGGCTGTGACCAAGTCTCGCATTTCGATGGGCTGTGCGAGCGCACAATCGCTATTGACAGCACGCAACATCCAGCGATCTATGAGGAGCTGGATATGAGCGTAAGCTCTTCGACTAAAGGCTTACCCTATGTCGATGGTACCCTAGCCAAATTTCGACATTATGCCGGAGCACCAGTGAAAACTACCTCGGGAATTCCAATAGGAACAGTCTTTGTGATGAGTAATCAGCCATCATCTGGATTGGACGTAGCTAAGCAAAAAGAACTAACTGACACTGCGGACAATGTCATGCGCCAGTTGACACTGACTCTCCAAGCCCTGGAGGGCGGGCGCTTGATGCAATTTCAAAGTGCCACCACAGCTCTGCTGCAACGGCAAGGGCCATCACTGCACCAGCTGGGAAAAGGGTTTCCTTACAAGCAATCCGCCGAATCCGGCATACCTCAGCAGCCAGGTTATGTCTTGGAGTTTTATCAGCATGCCGCCGACGTGATGCGACGATCTCTAGAATTGGAAGGTGTGGTTTTCCAGTACATGTCATCGGGCGACCGAGTACCACAGGCTACGTCTCAAACTTGGCAAGACTCAACGCTCGCGACTTCGCCTAATGCTGGGTGTCGTAGCCCAATTTGCCTGTCTCAATTCGAAGTGAGCAACATTATACAAATGTTCCCACATGGCGCCGTTCTTCATCGTCTATACGGCGACTGGTTGATGTCGACTTCGGACGAAACACGATCTTTGCTGGATCCAGAGATGAGAGACGCCCTGTCTAAGTCGTTTGAGAGCTCACAGCAACTACTGGTCATGCCGCTCTTCGACGTACTTCACAATCGTACCGCTGCAATCTGTATCGGCTGGCTCAACGACTATTCCAGGGTGTATTCTGATAGAAGTGATCTCCCTTTCTTGTCTGCATTCTGCATGTCTACCATGTCAGAGGCGCTTCGGCTGGAGACACAGATGGTGGAACGGGTCAAATCTGATTTTCTAGGCTCCATCAGCCATGAGATGAAGACACCTCTGCACCAAACCCTCGGAAACCTAGAATTGCTACTACAAACAAATTGTAGCGGCGAGCAACGCGATTTAGTTTTCAATGCACGTTTCGGCGCCACCCAGCTCCTTGAGACTATTGAAAAAATCCTACAATATTCAAGTATTAGCTCGAAGTCAGATGCGAAGTCAGAGGTCGCACTTGAGACGGACATAATCTTGGATGGAAAAGCGCCACTGCAAATTATTGGACCTCGGATGGAACACATTGCAGGTGCGACAAGTGCCGTGGATCTTGTCAGAATGTGTGAGGAAGTTGTGGAGGATACGACAAAGCGGATGCGGCTGCTCGAGACTATAATGTCGCCTTCAGAACAAGAAAACGAAGAACTAGATGTCGTACCATGCTCAAGCCTCCAGGTCAAACGGGCAGATGGCACTGAAAAGGATCCGTTCACGATAGTTGTATTCGATGCAAGTCCGATCGAAAGCGTTCCAATTCCACGCAATACTGGCTTTCGAACTATCCTCGAGAATCTGCTGGTACGATATGCCCCTTACCCTAAACCCATTCTCACGTTCAAGACCTCACGATAGGTTCCAGAGTAACGCAATAAGGTTCACCCGTGCTGGTTGTTGCGTCCGCGTCTGCCTTAAGCTATCTTCCAGCGTGGTGGAGCTTATTGTCTCAGACTGTGGCCATGGCATGTCTGAAGATTTTGTCCGACATAACATATACCTGGCATTTGCACAGCAAAACCCCGTCGCAAGTGGCTTAGGCCTAGGTTTGTCGCTAGTGAAGCGTAATGTTGAAAGCCTCGGCGGCAGCGTCGACATCGAGTCTGACCAAGCTTCGGGGACTACGGCAAAGATCTCCGTTCAAATTAAAGATCTCGTGACTGGTACAGATACATACAAAGCAACCGACAGCAACGGTCAAATACCTGTCGGAATCATCCCATCTTTGCCGAAGCGATCGAAAGACGATTTACCAGTCATGCACGCCTGCTTTTACGCTCCAAGCACATGGCTACACCGTTATGACAAAAGGGACGAGCGGTCCATTGATTTGGTCTTTGACTCGTTATCTAGCACCCTGAGCGAGTGGTATCAGCCAGTGCTCAGCCTATGGCAACGTCAAAAGAAGCGTACCACTCCGGACCTGATTTTTATCAGCCAACGGAATTTGGCAGAGTTCCACGAGGAATGCGGAGAGGAGTTTGCCAGCGTCAAGAAAGTTGTGATTTGCGCCGCAGTCGGCGCAAATAGCTCGCAAGATCGAGAGCGAATACGCCAGGCCTCGGGTGTTGCAGATGCTCTAATCACGGGTGCTGTGTTGCCCTCGAAGCTCTGGGAGGTCGTGACGAGCTACTTTCCACACATCCTTCAGCCTGGGGCCTCTGCAGGCGACCAGACGCATGAGAACAAGAGCGATGATATCCGGTTCAAGTCCTTGCGCACTGATGAAGCAAAAGAGGACTATGACAGCTCGTCCAAGAATGTGTTTCTGGGGCCTGTACTTGAGAACGAACAGTCTTTCCATGCCGACACTGGTGAACTGGTCACCGATAAGGAGAGCACCGGGCAAGTAGTTGCTATCGGCTTGCAAACTGACGAGAAAAGAGACGTCCAGGCGGGCATGGATGTGGCTCCGGACAATGAATGTACTACTCATAGGCCGTCGATAACCTCACCGGACCCTGCGATGGATGCAAGCATAGCCATTTCCAAGAGAATGTCGACATTGCCGATACTACGTGGCTCAGCACAACCACACCTGCTGCTTGTGGACGACAACAACATCAACCTCAAGATGCTGGGCATGTTCGTCGGCAAATGTGGAATTCCCGCGGCGCAGTCGACCTCTGTCTCTGGTGGCCAGGAAGCAATCGAAGCATTCAAAGCCTTCAAGGTCAGTAACAACACGGGGAAAAGCTTTGACATCATCCTCATGGATTTGTCCATGCCCGAGGTGTCTGGTTTTGACGCGACAAGCGTAATACGGCAGTTTGAGAAGGCCTCTGGTCACGACCACCGAGCATATATCGTCGCTTTGACTGGACTGGTCAGTGCTAAGGATCGCAGTGCTGCGTACGAAGCAGGGGTCGATGATTACGTAACCAAGCCTGCAGGCTTGCAAAAAGTGCGTGAAATCATCGAAACATGGCAGAGAAGGCACGACTCCGTCGACTAACCAGAGAAAAAATGCCCACCATCAACGCAAATCATTTGCCTCGGGAAGAGGTACAGGGACATATGTACGATGGTATCGTAAGAGACACGTTTGGCTCCCTCTAGAACAGCGATGATATGGTGTACAAGATTCGATCACCTCAAGTTGGCACCTTACACCGCGCTGTCACCTTGCGGTCAGAGCAAGTAAACATCATGAGAGACGGAGCCGTAGAATGCCATGTGTAGGCTCATTTACGGAGTCTAAATCCGGTCACAGAACGATTAGCTGACTGGTCGTGGGAATGTCCGTGTCAAAAATGTTCTGCGATCTCACCAACTGAAGGCATTCAGTGTATGTTCTATGCCTTAAGACAGACACGGCAACCGTTGGCGCTTGACAAGTCCAATGGCAGCGACGAGGCCAAGCACGAAAATGCACCTTGAAACATTCTACGACACATGATCTAGAAGGCAGGCCCAAGCTTGGCAATGGTACGCATACCAAATAAGAGGCCCAAATCTGTTCGTACCCTTGAAGAGAATCGCTGTTCGTTAAAGATTTTGGCTGTTCGGGTGTGCCACAAGAGGTCACGTGACGTTGTTTCCGCATGGTCAATGGAGCCATTGTGTTTTTGCTGCTAGAGCTCTTTCGCGAAACACACGCCGCCCGAACGAGCTTGGTCGTGCACCTCTCGGCCGTTATCTCAGTGAACTCAGACCCTCGGGGAGGATCCTAGCCTGCGGCTAGAGCGCCGGCCGACGGCCGGCGCAGCGGATCTCCATCTCGGGGAAACCTTAGCCTCCTGCACCAATCAAATGAGGGTAGAGCGATATCCTCCCAGAGGGTCTGAGCCCTTATTGTTCCGCCTTCGCGGGCGGCCGATTTGCTTTTGGTGAGGATCAGCTGGATTTCATTGCACTGTGCTTTTCATGTCAAACACTTCATTCATTTCTCACCAACATTGTTTGACCGCCAAGTACAGCTTCGGCGCTACAATCGCAGATTGTCATGGAGTCCATCCGGCACCAAACGCCTGCTGTAACCCATGGCGCGCTCGACCATCGTCCACCCACTAACAACAGTGATAACGACACCAGCAGCGACAGTGATGAAGCAGGCCGAGACGTCCGCTATAGCCACAACGTAGCAAACGTCCTCCTCTCCGCAGCGCAATCCTCAGTGCCGCACATGGTCGAAGATTCCACAAGAGTGCAAGCCAGACGTCGAGGCGGCCGGACACGCCCTGCTGCAGCAAGAAGAGGCCAGTCAAGCATACCGAGACGCACACCAATGAGTTCAACGAGAAGAGTACCTGTATCATCAAGACCATATCGCCAGCGTATGTCTACGCAAGAGAAGCTGTCGCGTGTATACTGTGTCCTGCGTGATGACTGCCACTGGACAATTCAGGAATTTCTCACAGCATGGATCTCAGACGAAAATATCGAAGGCTGTGGCAATTGTCGGCAGGGGTCATGGCGACGAGAAGCGATGCGCGAAATTGCACAGGACGAGGGCTTTCGGGCAAGATGTGGTATTTCTTCCGAGGCGGTCGACCCGACTACGATTAAAATCGAGCTTCTTGCTCTGGTTGAGCAGCAGCCCGTGTTCGGCAGATACGTACCAGGAACCTCTATCGAAAGCCTTGACTTTGAGCATGCATTTCAAACGATTCAAGACTCCGCGCCTGTATGGCATCACCTTATTACGAGCCTCCTCTACAACAAACGCGCACACCGCGAAAGTTATCCTGCACAAGCTGCCCGTGGACTTCCACAGCAGGTTTATATGATAACTGCGTTTATCTGCCATGCGCAGTCGAAAAAGTCGTCGTCGTTCTTCCAAACCCTACTGTCCGTCTATCTCCATGGATCTGGCGTGAAGCGCAGAGTGCTCGACACGCTCCACGGTCTGGGCATTTGTCATAGTTACAATACCATCAACCGAAGGATGGAGATGGTCGCCACAGAAGCCAAGGTATGATATTCTGTCAAACTTGCTCTGATCTTATGCTCGAATCCACGGTCCTCTGCCCAGCCACCCTCCCCAGCATACCCTGCAGTCTGCGAGCCCAGTCGCTGTACAGGACGTGGCCATAGCATCGCCGCCTACACCAAGCATTTCCTAAATAACGTAGATCCAATCGGTCCTATTAGGTCGCCTTACAGCCGACATCTCGGGCTTGCCAACCCTTGTCGACATCTGATCCAACAATGCCCATCAGCAATCTTGACTAACAGATTAAGCAACAACTCCCAGTCCTCTCACGCGATCAACAGGCCGTAATCGTCTATGATAATATGAATTTCAAGGAGAACACTCGCCACGAGATCCTCGGCCACTCTGCTGGCATGCGCGCTGTCACGACCGCCTCTATTGTGATATGCCCACAGCTGCCATCCTCCGGCTTGAAACAGTCAATGCACCATCCAGAAAACCCCCTTCGCATAGACGATATTTTCGATGGCCTCTCTCATCAAGGAGACGATACGGGAGTACAGATATCGCAGTTCCTCATTGCAAATGCTATTCGGAGCGTGCATCCAGACGGTGTAGCGCGAATCTTCGAGAACACAACGCAATATCCACAAATGCCAGTGCTCCATCAGATTCCTCCCCAGAAGACGAAGTTTTGGCAATTTGGTGGCATCTTCGAAGATGAGGGTACTATCAGCGGGACGTACCGTGTCCATGATAGTATTTTCTTTACACAATTGGGTCTCAGGGCACCCCAAAAGCCCAGTGGTCCACGAAATGACTTCTCTAAACGGCTCTGGCTTGTCCATGGAGATCAGCTTACGGCACAACGCATCCGTTCTGTCAAGACAGAACAACAGTCCGCCGAGCGACCGTACGACCGCCGAGATTGGATGCTGGGTCTACCCGCATGGTTTCATATCCAGATGAACCTCCTTTATACTATTGTAAGGACTCACTGGACTGGCTTTAACGGTTTACACCAGTCGCGACATTGCCTCAAGGCAGATAGTACAGCATGGGGCCGTACCCAGCACGGCCCCGAAAATATCAAGTATCATCTTGTAGCGCCAATTGTGGTGCAAGCCTTCGCCTCTCGCGTCACCGCAATGTTCTACTCGCACCTTGAACGGCGTGGCTTAATCGAAATGACGTCTGCTACTGTTCCCGAGTTCATGGGAGACATGGACGATATCGTTGCACGCTTGCCACCTGCGCTGTTCGGCGAGATCATCGAGGAGATCCGGCTACAGGCTTTCACGTTGGAGGCGTGGGAAGGGACCCACCACAAAGACATCGAATTCCGCTCCATGTGTCGAATGTTACAAGAGGTCGAGCTCTTCCTTGTGGTCCAGTATGCCCTCAAGCGCGGTGACGTCGGTCACCTCCGACGCATCGTGGACCCACTCATAATCGTATTCTTTGGGGCTGGGCAACAGAACTATGGCCGAGAAATGTTATTCTACCGATGGAATCTCCTCTCTTCTGTGAATTCAGACGAGCTGCAGTATGCTATTCTTGCCTCTGGTCTTGTGAACTGGACTGGTCGGCGTAACGCGTTCAAGGCAATCGACCTTGGTCTTGAGCATCTCAACGGGCATTGCAAAACAGAAATGACATGCTATATGAATTCGACAAAGGACATAGACCTTATCTTCAATCGTGTCTGTCTTAGCAACACATTTGTTAGAGAGGTTCGAACTAAACTTGAGGCTACCTTTGGCAAGCATATGCCTGGCGAACACACAGTTATGGATGCGGAACTAGACATGTTCTCACTTGCACGCAATCTGCATGGAAGCCATCTAGCCGCACCACGAGACCAAGGACACCCTGAACAGCCTTTTGATTCTCCTAACATATTTCAGCGAGGGGTCGACGTGCTCGAGGACCGCATACGTGACTTCAATAGTATACATGTCCGTGACGGAGACAAAACCAATGCGGACGTCGAAAGCTCTGTTGACATGACCGATGATACTTTCGTCGACATCGATGACTTCTTCAACCTTGACAATGCTGATAGCGAGACACCAGATTTAATCGATCTCACGAACGGCTTCGATTAGACAGAACAAGGACAGTAAATTTACACCTGCGGGCTTGTGATGCCTCTCTCTGTGTCGGGCGTCCACTTCATCGTCTCGGCCTATAAATGGCGGCTGTCGGGTCGCGCGGCAGCTTCACCACGTTTGGGTCCTTCTCCTGAAGTGGAGCACGACCAGGCCGTTGGTGCTGTCGCAACTTAGCCTGCTGTACAACAACCATGTCGTGATGATCTTCTGACTGGTACTGGTACTGGAACCTGGGCTGTTTGGGCGTCCTTGCGAGAGCTGACTGTAGCAATGCATCGTCGAAGTTGTTTGATGATACATCCTTGAAACCTTCGGACAGTACGTCGTCGAGGTTGGGCGATTGATCCTGTGATGAAGCGGCCTGTGACAGCAGAAATCCAGATGGCACTCTTTGAGATGGCACATTTCGGGTAGACACATATTGAGAAGGCAGATCTTGCGTTGAGGCGACCCGTCGTTGTGAGAGAGGCGACTGCGAACGCTGTCGATAACTCTCGCGCAACCGAAGTATGACCTCTGACGTGGACACCGATACTGTGCGCGCCCCAGGCGTTGGATGCTCCAGGGCAGATAGTGGCGAGCACTCTGGCGCTAGCGGTGAGTCAAAAGCATTGGACTGATTGAATGGTGAACATGTCGGCGCATCTGGCGTTTTATATCTGTCTGGGCGGATTGCAGAGGACTGGTTGGTTGGCGGAAGCGCCGACGTGGCTCGTGCAAGGCTCTGTCCGAAGGTACGCCTGGCGACCTGTCGTGCGAGATTGTCGTCCTTCGATTTCAGCCATTCTGCAAGATCGTGACGTTCTAAGCTTGGTGGTAATGGCGTAAAAGTAGTCCTTGCTAATCGCTCCATAGCTGCAGCTCGCTCATCTCTTCTGAACCGAGCGATTTCCGACACGGTCCTTCTGATTGTTGAGCCCATTCGCCGAAGCTCTTCTACTAAGGGTGTGATAGCCCTCTCTCTATGCCGCCATTGCCTCAACCTTGGTGCTTCGCGTTCTGCATCCTTCACAGAGAAGGACCGCCAATCAACCTTCCGGTGGGGCTCGAAGAGGCAAGCCAGGCGGTAGCGACTGTCGACTTCTAGGAACGCAGCTGGCGAGAGTGGATAACGCCTTTGAGGAAAGCTATAATACAGTTTTGCTTGTTCGATAGCCCACTTGTCCAGGGCTTCGAGTGCAATGCCTGCCGAACTCCCTCTGGCAGGTCTTTTCACAACAAGAGTATCCAAGTTCGGTGGTTCCGGAAACGACGGGAACAGAGATGGGTTACAACCGCTACAGCAAAGTTCAGGGGGTACCATTGAGATCGATGCCTCCGATGGGAGCTTCTCTTCGCCGAGGGCCCGGAGAATTGCGCTTCGATGGCATTTGTTGTTCACCATTTCCTTGAACGCCGCTGGCAGCCTACGCCTGTACTCCAGCTCTAGGACGGTCCAAGCTCTTTTGCTTGGAATATCTTGAATTTGGTTGCATACTGTCTGAATAGGGCCCGGCAGCTCAGCTTGTATCGGTGTTGGGACGGGTCTGGATTGTTCTGCTGCGCTAGGTATACGCGAAATCCCTGGCTCGCACACGATGCTCGATTCGGACAGCGGTGGTTCAGTGCCTTCAGAGTCGAAGGCATAGTATGGAACGAGGATGTATGCTTGACTGGTACGTCCGGGTCCACGACCCCCACGCCCGATACGTTGTTGGATGTCGCCAACGTCAAAGTCGATCGGAAATCTCCAGAGCACAACCCTGCTGATATCAGGAATGTTGACACCCATTCCAAGTGCGGTTGTGGCTACCATAACACGGATGAAAGACGACTTCCTTCGGAACATAGCATATCTCTGCTCTTGGTCCCAGTCGGACACAGACGAGGTATAGACTTGAACGATATTGCGGACGGATCTCTCTTTTGCGCGCACGTCTTGAATATAGCGAGAATTTGCAGGGTACTGAGAGCTCTGGAAGACAAGCACGCGTCGAAGGTATACTACGACTTTCTCGATGTCTGACTTACTATCGACAAATATAACGGTCTTCGGGATGTCTGATGGGCGGGCGTCCGGACCGGTGACAGCTTCTGCGATTGTGAAGAAAAGCGTTTCAGCAGATGTGATCTTATTTCGGGGTAATGGCCTTACACAAATCGAGATATCTGGCCGATCAACGGATGTTCGAATCACCTCAGTCTGATACATGTCTGAGCCGATCTGGCGTAGCCCGGAATGCTCGAGTACTGCTCGCTTTGTTGCTTCATCGACAGTGGCCGAACAAGCGAACCAAACGACATCGGGCAGAAGGATCGCACGGAGCTGGCCAAGCATCATGAACTCTGGCCTGAAGGTACGCCATTGCTTGATAAGATGGCATTCATCGATTGCAACAAGGCCAAGCTGCGCTTGAAGCGAGGGATTCTTTAACGCCGCCCGAAATGCGCGAGACGACGCCTGTTCCGGTCCCAGGAGGATGTGAGTGAACTCTCCGGCCTCAATGCGTTCGAGCAATCTTCTCTCCTCTGATCTTGTGCGTGCCGTTACGAGACATGGTCGTGTGCCATCAATTTGTCGGATCTGTTCCAATTGCTCTTGTCCAAGCTTGGTCAGTGGTATTATCTGCAAGGTAATCTTGCCTGTGATGACGGAGAAGATGTGGAATATGACGCTCTTGCCCCATCCAGTCTTGGCAATTAGAAGCGTATCGCCCCGTCCGTACACGAGCCGTCGGATCACACGAATCTGTTCTAGTCTGGGTGGCTGTTTTACTATACGCTCCACGCATATACTGATCAGGCGGCTCTGAAACGGGATGAAATCCTCCTGTCTGAATATGTCGACAATCCATCGAAGACGCCTGACTGGGACCTCAGATGCTTGACAAAGCAATTCTTCGGCGGCTGGGGGTAACTGCCCATAGTTTGATGCAGGCGTCGGAGGTACTCGTACGGAATTTTGGGGCGTTGATCTAACGTTGGACTCAAGAGCCTCACGGGTGTATGTGCGCTTCTTTCTCTGGTCCACTCTGCGCCTTCTTGGTGCCATTTGTCGGTTGCTCAATCGGCCACCACTTGAGATAGCCAATTCGATCAGGAGTGGTAAATGGCGAATTTGCAGTAATTGACGGTCGGCGCAGTGCTGTCTGAACACGAGACCGCACAGGTGTTGGCCGGATCCCTGTGGACGTTCTCAGGATTACAAGAGGTGCTTACAGCAGGTTGGCGGGTCTCTGTCTCTGTCAAGTACGCAGCGGCTAAAGCGAGACTGCCTTGTTGAGGGCGCAAACGAGCAAGATGTACCAGTCGAGTGTTCTCCTCTTATACACAGCCAGCTTTTTGGTTGTGAGCTGCCATGCTCACGAGAATCATGTGGTGGCTACGGTATGAAATGGTGTGCCGGTGTGATCTAGGGGTGGTATGGCGCTGGGAGGCCCGATTACACGGTGTTTGCGAAGGTGTATCTCGATAGGATTGGGGCGCGTGAGTAATTAGCTGCTATATTCAATCGAAAGCGCGTCTTTTGCGCTACAATCGCAGGTTGCACTGAAGTGGTAGCGATGATAATGCAGGAGGCGCTCTGAAGTGAATGGACGTCAAAAGGCTTTTGAAATTCCCCCGCCCGCAAGGGTGCGACCATTTGGGCTCAGACGCTTCGCTGAGAGGATACCAAACGCGCTAACAGACCCGCTCTGATTGGTTCAGAAGCTCACAGAACTCCACATGATTCTAGCTCCCGCCAGCTGCAGTAGGCTTATCCTCAAACAGCGAAGCGTCTGAGCTTAACTGAGATAACAGATTTCTCCACGCCGAGCCGCACGGCCCGCACTTTTCCGTGGCTTCCGCGCTCAGTCTTACTTTTTTTGGAAGGCTCCGCACAACCTCTGAGACTCTCAAATTCTCTCCTTTTTGGTGACGATACTACAACATAAATTCACTAAACCACCACTATGGCATCTACCATCTTAAGCTACTTCTCAAGTGCTCCTCCGACGTCACAACTACTAACCCCAAGTGAGGTTCAAAGGCCAAACGACTTCAATAGCACTGCGACGAGTACCTCCACTGAAAGCGACTCCATCCGCATACCTGAGAATATCGACTGGAGTCGGCTCCATGGCTATATAGCAACACTACGACTATCTAAGCGCCCAAAGTCACTCATTTGGGCATACGGGCATAAGATAAGAAAAGAATCAGACAACAAAGACTATTGGCTATGTCGTATATGCCACAAAACTCGCCCATTGCCGCACACGCCAAATGGTCATATATATCATAGCATTTCCACGACTGCCGCCATTGGGCACCTTAGGGATAAACACTGGATCGGTTCAAATGGCCGAATCACTATACAACCGCAGAGAATAACACAGCGGACGATCCGTGGATTCGACGCTCTGGTGGATGAGAGAAATGCCATGATATCTGCCTTCGATTTATCGACTTTCAAAGCACTGCTAATTCAGCTTTTCACCACCGAGCAGCTATCCTTTGCTAAGATCGAGTCTATGGCCTTTAAGGAGCTTCTGGAGTATCTTCAGCCTGCTGTACGTGGATCTATACCTAGCCGAAGGTCCCTAACAAGGTATATTAGCACTGCATACGAGCGATCGGTCGAGAAGGTCGAAAATGCAGTGCGAACAGCGCAAACACGGATAAATCTGTCATTTGACCTGTGGACGTCCCCTAGCCGCCGGCTGTCTCTCCTAGGCATTGTTGCACATTATTTGGATACTACATATAAGCCAATAACGCTTCTATTAGCCCTACCACGTATGGTTGGTGCCCACACTGGTGTTAGCATTGCAGACCAAATTCATACAATTCTATGTCACTTCCGACTTGAGGAGCGTTTTGGCCATGCCATTGCAGATAACGCCTCTGAGAACATAGCATGCATGAACCATCTATCTGAGCTTCTTAATATAGATCTGGATAAGCGCCGCATTATGTGTATGGGCCACATTATCAACCTGGTGGCACAGCAGTGCCTATTTGGCTCCGATATTGAAGCATTCGAAGAAGAACTCACGAATACCACTGCTGTAGAACTGGAGCTGCAAAGCTGGCGTCAGAAGGGCCCTATTGGGAAGCTCCACAATCTAATCCGGTATATTCTTCATTCATCTAAGCGGCGTGATGCACTGCAAGAGATACAGCGCCTTCAGCACGAGAGCCAGAGTGATAGCCACGATGCCCCCCCTAGGATCTACGACCTTATCCGTGATAATCTAACACGGTGGAATTCATGGTATGATGCTGCTGTACGAGCAATCCAACTGCGCACAGCAATTGATGAGTTTATGGATCAAGAACTCAGTATTTATAATGCCGCCAAAGCGAGATACTTAAGCAGCTGCTCGCAGTCTCGTAAACCACCAAAAGAACCGTCACTTCTAAAGGATGTTCTCGACGCCGACGATTGGTCGATTATCGCTGAGTACGTGGCATTGCTAAAGCCTTTGAAACAAGCGACTATGACGCTCTAAGGCCACGTCAATACAACAGCAAAAGGGGAGCGTCCTGTCAATTGAGCTATATGGCAAGTGCTTCCTATATTCGAGTCTATTATGACAACCTTTGAGGATGCACGAGAACGACACTTCCTAGCGGAGACGCTCGCAAACCAACACTCACAGCAAGGAAGCACTCAATCGTCTGCTCCTTTACGACCACCATCCCTACTGACCCCTAGGCCCTTCCGGATCATAAGGAGCTCTCAGAGTATACCTATACCTCAAAGCTCCGCATCTCAAAATGACCCTACAAGCCAAAATGGATTTTTAGTAGCTGACGAGCAGACGACTAATCAATGCGATGCTTCAACCTTCGGTACCTCCGAGAACACGGAGTCACAAAAGCACTTCAACACTAACATCAATCTTGGATGGCAGAAGATTAATCACTACTTCTCCAAGACTGACTCTACGCCTATCTATCGTGCTGCTGTCGTCCTTCACCCACGCCTTAAATGGCGCTGGTTTAACAAATACTGGAGGGATAAACCCTAATGGCGTGCAGACGCAGTGACAGCTGTCACTACATTATGGCATGAATATAAGCATACGCCGGTTCAGTGCGAGCAGTCATCAAGCTCCCCTTCTACTGCAATCCACAATGAGTGGTCTTTATCTGAAGACGACTCTGAGGTCGACCAATTCGCTGCTTATCTTGCAGAGCCGTGGGCACTGATTAGTGCTGATCAATCGCCAATTCCCTATTGGATTAGCAAAACGACTGTCTGGCCGCAGCTCGCACGTATGGCGTTAGATATATATAGTACCCCTGTATGTAGTGATGAGCCGGAGCGCATTTTCAGTTCAACCGGCGACCTTCTGCAACCACGACGCCATCAGATGACAGCTGATCATGTAGAAGAGATACAATGCTTACGGAGCTGGCAATCGACTAGCATTGTGACGCTTGACGCAGCATTATTCGACCAGGCAATGAGACAGGGTGACGAGGAGTCGAACGACGATGAGATAGATGCCAACAATACCACCGAGAGCAACGACGAGGTGCTATACCATGAACATGAATGAAAACAACGAGATTTTTATGTATACGGGTACTCCTGTAGTGAAAAACAACACCTTCCTTATGCCTATACCACTGAATTCGCGGCTTCATTTCCCAAACTAATCAATTCTCAATCAAAAGTCAAAGCTTTGGCTAAATCTGTCAATCAATCAATCAAAGGGCTATTTCCTATCAATCAATCAAAGGGGACCTCCGTCAATCAAAGGGAATTGGTTGTGCCCATCTCTGCTGCGAAGACAGATCACACTCTTTGGTTCAAGAAGACAGGGTGGGCCGAACACGTCGCAGGCTGCATGCTAAAGCATCTAAGTCAGGCGAGCCGACTACCCGACCGAGATGAACAGACGCTTGTTGCAGCAGTGAGGCTGAATGGCACTCTGATCGAGAAATGCGTTAGGGGTCTTGGATCGCTCGATAATGAAACCCGGCGCTGGCTCAGAAGCGAAAAGCACTCAGAGATTGATCAACGGCCGCTAGCAAGGTTACAGAATACCGAAAGTCAACGGACGTACGCCGTATACATGGCGCGGCTACTTTATTACAGTCTGAGAGTGCTACAGAGCTGCGAGGATAGCGAGAGGCTAGAAGGGACAGCCGACGGGCAGGAGAGCGATGTAGGTAATGATGGCGAGTATGCTGAGGATGACGAAGAAATACGAAGTGACGAGAGCGACTTCGGCTCTCAACCCGTAGTTGATGTCTTTAAAGACGCCCGAAGACTTTACCCGTGGTAGGACGGGCAGAAAGACTTGCTGGGGCGAGTTCGCGAGAGCATCGAGAACGGCTGGGACGAGAAATCTCAGCTCGA
>JACWFN010000054.1:0-34410 GCA_019775635.1 Cladosporium sp. VS III D KN 1
AGATACGTACATCCATACCGGGTCGAGTTTCCGTCTGACGCGGAATACCACGCGATGCCAATTTTAGACACAGAAACTCGTGAAGGCTACGCCTAGCAACCATCACACCCATACCGGCCGCGGGAGCTCTGGCAGTCTTTGGAACGATAGCAGGGCACTGGGATCCAGCGGCCGCCGCTGTCGTGATACGGCCGAATTCCAAAAACAGTCACGAGATCCCCACGCACATCGCCATCGTGCACGAAAGTCGAGAAAATGAGGCATTCGAGACCTCAATCCAGGATACGTTGAGCCACTAGCGAACACTGACTGTCTCAGGGGCGGCTAGACTTGCACTCGGCCATGAGACAATGGGAGAGCGGCCGTGTCCAACGGGTGTCGGACAAAAGTTTCGCGAGCCTGGCTCGCCCGCCACGGATAACGATGAGCTGATGTGCGGCACATAAAACTGCCTCGAGGTGTACTTGTTCTGTTTCCCCGTCATCAAGAACCACACGACCAAGTCTTTGAGCATCTAGTCAGAACGATAAGATGAAACAAGCGACCAGTTCGACTCACGCCGTGATGCCAGACCCATCTCTTTCTGACAGAGTCACCGTCGCTTCTGTTACGACTGCTTCTGAAGACGAAAGACGTTGGCCGCGTCGTTCCGGCCGCGAGCGCCCTGACGAGTTCAATTCTACTTGGACCGAGATCGGCTTTCTGCTATCCATCGCCATATCACAGCTACTGGACGAGTACCTCGCGAGTGGTTTCGTGTCTCTAGTGCCGCGACTGGTTCTCGAGCTGAACCTGTCGCGGTCGTTCACGACTTGGGCCGTCAGCGTGGTACCCCTCATCGTTTCGTCCTTTCTGCTGCCATTTGGCCGGCTTGTTGACCTCTATGGACCCTTCAAGATGTACTTTGCCGGCCTGATATGGGTTCTGGCGTGGAGTCTCGTCGCGGCGGTCGCAAATCATCGTGTTCTACTCGTGAGCTGTCGAGCGATGCAAGGCCTCGGCTCAGCCGCCCACTTGTCGGCTGGGTTGGCCATGTTCGGTACCCTCTATCGTCCAGGGGCCCGGAAGAATCTCGTGTTTTCTTTATACGGAGCTATGGCTCCCTTGGGCTCTTTTCTCGGTATCGCGACCGGCGGCCTGGTGCTCGAGTACGCGCGATGGAGCTGGTACTTCTGGATCGGCGCTCTCCTCGCCATATGTCCTCTGGTCGGCATCTGGGTCACTGCGCCGAGCCTATGCCACAAAGGCAAGGATACAAGTCTGAAGATGGACTGGTTGGGAAGTCTCACCATCAGCACGGGTGTGCTCATGTTGGTGTTCACCGCCACTGAGCTGGCCCACGCGCCGCAGGGTTGGAAGACGCCGTACATCCTCGCGACCGGGAGCCTGAGCCTCGTATCCCTTGGATCTGCGGTCTATGTCGAAGGGTGGGTGGCGCAGCATCCTTTGCTACCGTTCTCGGTGTTGAAGATAAGTGGTGTCCGCCCTGTTTTGATTGGCCTGCTGCTCAACTACGGCACCATTGGTATATTCATGCTTTATGCAACCCTGTAGTAAGTAGTCACCGCACCAAGTGCAGTACATTCGCGCTGACTCACCCGTCCAACGCAGCATTCGTAATGTCATTGGCGCCGGCTCGCTGCAACTTGTCGCATGGTTCTCCCCAATGGCCTTCGGCGGGTGCAGCCTCGCAATTTTCGGGGGATTCCTACTGCACCTCATTCCAGGCAACATGATCTTCGTCATCTCCGGCGTGTCGAGCATTGCTGCGTCGCTGATGTTCGCCTTAGCTCCGCCTAAAGCCGGGTTCTGGGACTGCGTGTTTCCGGCGATGGTATTCGCCACTGTCTCCATCGATCTCGTGTTCAACCGCGCCAATGTCTTCCTCTCAACGGCCATGCCTAGCCATAAACAAGGGCTTGCGGCGAGCTTGAGCAATGTGCTGGTACACCTTAGCGTCGCAATTATTCTTGGGCTTGGGGAAGTCGTCGCGGCCAAGACCTCGGGTCAAGGCGAAGCCCGGAGCTACAAGAACGTGTTTTGCTTTGCGGCAGCATGCGGCGCTGCCGCTCTCATCGTCTTCACGCTGTTCGTACGTGTGGGCAAGGCCGCAAGCGAGCCAGTCGTGGAAGATGAAGAAGAAGGAGAAGAAATGAATGTCAATCTACCAGCGCCGCGAGAGAAGAGTGGGACTTCGCCGTGCTCTCATGATGCTTTGCGGGGTGTTCGGTCAATCGACATTGCAGACTACAAGCTCCCGCTTTAAGGCTGCCGCCCACTACGCAAAAGGATTGATAACCAAGCGTATTTTATCAGCGATGGCGAGGAAATCGGGCGAACGAGCATATCGTACAGTAACTCGTCAGGCTGATCGTGCTTGAGTGATTTCTCAAGCCGTGACCCTGCTTTGCGCGGACGATCTTCTTCGCTCGGCGGATGAGACCCGTCACTCGTTGCATCACCCTTTGGTAATAGCGTGTTCGTAGATTTGATGTCAAGGTCAATGTTGAGATTCGTTACCAGCAGTGACGCTCATGTCAAGTGTTGTTTTCGGTCATCTCCAATAATTACTGTAGTATCCAATTCTGTCGCTATCGAAGAAAGGATCTCGACCAACGTGGATTGCTATGATCAGCCAGTGTCCACTTGAAACGGTGTGCAGAGTAACGTTGCTCAGGGTCCGGACAGCAAGTAAATGTATGGAATTGCGACAGCTTGAAAAGCAAACAAAGATGATCTGTCACGAGATGACTGCGAGCATCGTTATCGTTGAAAATAGAGCAGGACAGCTAGAATAGGCACATATGTCGGCATGCCTTGCAAGAGATAGTCAATTCCTCCTCTACAGATAAAATCTTGAAAGTGTTCAAAGTGCCATGCTTAGGACGTCTCTCCCTATTTGATACTATGCCACCACATTGAAGATCAGGGCCTGACTTGGCATCCTTGCCTCGATCACTTGCAATGCAGACAAGGTAACTTTAGGGCGACCTTTCTCCAGCTAATATGCGAACAATTGCACTCAATGTTGCTGCGTGGGTGAATATAATCGCAGCCTGCCTCTCACCACATCAGCCAGCGCATATATCCACGGCTTTCTTTGAATTCATCGAAGGCGCTGAACCACAAAAACCCTCCCACTCTACCGGCAGCACTTTTCCATGCTACGATGGCGCCCTGGCTGCAGCGCTTGGCCAATTGGTTGAAGTTGGAGCATGCTTCAATGTACACTTCGACCTCGGGACGAGTAGAGGGAATCTCACAGTCTACAACAGCGCTTCTTGTGAACTGGCGGTGACCCACAGGACTTCGTCCGGCCGTTACTACGACTCTAGCAAGTGGCAAGTCACTCATGGCACCGAGGGGCGATGTCCAGCCAGATCCGCAAAGAATGTATCCCACTCACTTGACTGTACGTTGCCTGGAAAATATGAATGCACGCACATCTGGCACCGTTGTGTGCCTGCAAAGCTTGTGTCGTCTGATGAAGTCATCATGTGCTGGGCCTGTACAAAACTGGAGATCACTGGAGAGACTGGCGCGGAGACAGATTCTGTTGCTCCCATACGAAATTACTGGTGTCACGTTTCAGTGGCAGGAAACACGGATTCCGTGCGTGCCACTGCGAAATTCATCGACGGGGTATTCACGCAGCAGTCGGACCAGCCTTCGCACTCCGATGGTACCACATCACGCATTCCGACTAGGACGCTGATATGGCAGTATCCATTTGGAGACAACGGATTGCCTGTGAGCGAGGCACTTCATCGGCTTGCCAATGCAGCCATCGTTACTCAACCGACGCTCTTGAGTACAGCAAATCCCATCTCGTCTTGAAAGCGCGTAGAATGGAGTTGCACTGCGATCCGAATGGTCCTCGAAAACTATTCTGGATCAGCCCGGATCTACAAATGCCATTTCGGTTTTGACGTGGCTACGTTTGTTGTTGACGCTTTCAACATTTGACTTTGTGGGAAATTCCAAATTCGAAAACAACGGCCGAGCAAGATCTCCTAAATCTGACGCGATTCTCCGCGAGGCCTCTCCGAAAAATATGTTGCAAGCTATGTATCACTTCTGAAGAGCTTCGTTGCTGCCGATACTCGCTGCCTCTGTCAAACCGAATCGACTGCGTGAAATGATGGCTTGTGCATACGTGGTGAACCGACCTCCCGCGCTATGATAAGCATAGATGCAGAATATCGCGCGTGTCGTTGTCGTAACGCCAGCTTTCAAGTGAATCAAAACAGCCTCGTCAGAAGACATCACCCGAGATCCATACAGTACGATTCCTTGCTACATTATATCAATCACAACTATGTTATACATATACTCAACTTGACTGAAGCGAAAGCGTGACGGAACGCCGCGTGGCTTTCACCGACCTGCAGCAATTCTCTGCGCTGAAGCGGCTGGAAGCATACCGTCTCTCTTGCTTCTTCTCTCGCGCCGCGCACGCCACGTTCGAGCGGGTCGCTTGTCAAAGCACGACCAGCGCCGGCGATGAGGTGTCCGACATCCGGAAAAAGACATGCTGAGACGTCCCGAGCTTAGACACAGCAAACGTGGCCGCGCAGAATCATCAAGTGCGGCGGCCGTCGCTGCTCGATAAGCAGACCGCGATCCGCCCAGCGCATGGATCGCATGCCGAAAGTTTGTGTGCATACTGAGCACGCACGGCTTTCGAACTCGCTCTTGCACGGCCGCAATTCAACATTCGGCCGCGGATAATGTGCAGCACATCACTCCTTGAACGGACACGGTGGAAGTATTGTACTGGATCAGCGGACCTCGTGGATAGGGACGTGGTATTCCATATCGTGCTACAGAAGCATCTGTCGACTAATTCTTGAATCCCGTCTTCGTACTCTTTTCCTACCTCAGTGACAGAGTCGCCTTCGGAGCATCTTTAACAAGGCTACGATGTGTTCGCCAAAATCCCTCCTCTCGCTAGCATGCCACCCCTTTGGAAAGTTCGTTCTTGGGCCCTACTACCGTCATCAGCTGTTCCCGGCAAAATCTCGTCGCGAGACTCGGGACACCGTTGACCTTACAAACGCATTACTACCATCCGCAGACGATCCAAAGCTGCATGTTGTAGAGTATCGGGCGAAGTCAGCCAGGCGAAGCAGAATCTCTGGAAAGAAGATCTTTTTCTTCATTCACGGACGAAACTGTTCGGCGAGCGCTGCGGGGCGCCAGGGTCGCAAGACATCCCAGATCGTCGACGACCTCTTGGACTACGGCGCAGTATTTGGCGTGAACTTGCCTGGCTACGAGAGATCGCCACTCACAGATGGAAGACTGGCAAACGCAGAGCGAGACACTATCGAGGTGACTGGGCACCTTGAAAGTTTCGTTCGCCGCCTGGCCGGGACACGCGGTATCGACGAGAGAGACGTCATCATCGTGGGATACTCGATCGGAACATACATGAGTCTGTGCCTGGCCTCCAAACTGCAAGCGGCGTCTGTCGTGCTGATCGCGCCACCGAGAGACCTGAAGAGCGTCAGGTTCTCGCTCTTGGGCGTTTCGCTCAAGCCTTTGATACCTTGGGCGGCGAGTCACGCCTTTCCACGCGATCTGGAATTGCAAGATTCGCCCCAGTACAAGACTACGGGATTCAACAGCGTTAGATTTTTGGAGAGATACGGCAGCCGTATTGTGGGCAATCTGGCCATTTTCGTCGCCGAGAGAGACGAAATTGTCCCCAGAGATGCTGGTCATGAGCTCAAGAGCGCTTTCGAGAGATCCACTGTGGAGAAAGGACCGAAAGGTTCGGCACGTCTGTACACAATGTACGGCTGTCCTCACAACGCCAGTCCGAGCAGAGGGAATTGGGAGACACTCTGGGAAGACTGGGGCCTTGTTACTGGGCCCCATCAGCTAGAAGAGCTTCTTTGGTTATGCAACACTAAAGGATGAGTCAGGGGCTGATGTTGATCGACGTTAACAAAATTGTTGAAATTCTTTTTTCCTCTGTGTAGCTTACAGTGGTCACGTGAGCCACGCTTTCATATGCACGACATGCGCCGTCAGATGGGGTTACAGAGTTTCGTTATCGCCACGTAGTGATACAGTATGCCGCGCTTCGGAAATCAATCCGGACTGTAGAGCTCACAAGACCGGCTCATCCATTCTCTGGGCCCGCTTAGAAATATCGCTGCTCGATTGTGAGAAGATAGACGGCAAGAGGATCACACCGCAGCGTGACGAAGATGTGTACATGTGTTGTGCGTGTGTGTGTGTGTGTGTGTGTGTGTGTGTGTGTGTGTGTTATGGGGGAGGGTGGGTAGGGAGGAGCACGGAGCACGGACTCCACGCCCGCTTACGCCAACCAGTGCAACGCCTGATGGTTCCATCGAAAACAGCATGACAGACGGGCATGTACTGTACTGCAGCACGGATCGAAAGATGCCAGTCGATGACCACTCCCACGGATGGCGCAAATCCTGACCCGCAGCCTACCATGTCAGCTTGTAGTTCTAGAATGACGTTCGCGACTCTTGGCTCTTCGCCCGCGGCCGACGGTAGATCAGCATGTTTCGTTTCGACGTCGCTCCAACAAGCGAGGCTGCGCGCGATCGAGAGACCCTTCCGATCCTTCCACGTCCGTGTGACTCGGCTCCACATCGTGGAGCGAGGTCCTATGTTGAAGCTTCAGCCGATGCTTGATGCAGTCATACAGTGTACTTTGATGGAGTGTTGATGGAATTGCTGGTCGCGACCTGCTAGTCATGAATTGCTTGCTAGTCATGAAATGCGAGTCATCGATTGCGAGTCATGAATTGCTCCCATTATCCTCTTTGCACCATGTTCACCATACCTTGGTCTGGCAGCATCTGCAAAAAAATGATGCGCCTGGCGGCCACGATACTGCTCGCTGCGATCGTTTCCATACTTCTTCTCCAAAATATCGCTTGGTGGCCTGCCTCGAGCGAAGCAAGCCGACACATCACGGGCGACCAGGATGCCGGGCACATCGAAAACCAAAGCTGGTCGTACTCACCTGATCTACACGCGGAAGACTTCACACTGGACGAGAAGGCGTGCGGAGTTGCATTTCCTGATCTCTGGTATGAGGTCGACCGGTCGGTAGTATTCTGGCAGGCCCAACTCTCTCGCCACGGCGTGGTCGTCAACACGTCTACAGGCCTGCAGAAAGACGGAACTTTTCGAGCACTCATACACAACAATCACCTCCGCATTCTCCAAACGAAAGGAATCTTCGGATCCAGTGAGCCGCAACTAGCTGAGCGAGCGGTGGCCGTGTGGCAGCAAATCCACCGCGCATTGCTTGGTGCAAGTGCAGCTGGTGAAGTGCTACCTTCGATTGAGTTTTCAGTCAGCGTGGAAGACATCCCGCTTGCGCCGCATGAGGACGACGGGACATACCACGCGCTCTGGGCCTTCTCTCGAAATCGCAACACAAAGGCCCACGAGGGTCTGTTCTTGATGCCAGACTTCAATCATTGGTCTTGGCGTGGAGTCGCCGGTCCGTTCAGCGAGATGCGAGTATACAGCAAAGCTGCCGACGGACCCCTCTCGAACAAGATCTCAAAGTTGATGTGGCGCGGCGCCGTTTGGACCAATCCGGCACTGAGAGGTGCCCTGGTGCAGGTAACCAGCGGCAAGCCCTGGGCCGATGTATCGGACTTCGATTGGTCGACGCGCGCTGGCCACATCGACACGGAGGATTTCTGCCGCTTTGGCTTTCTCGCGCACACTGAGGGGCGCTCGTGGTCGGGTCGCCTGAAGTATCTGCTGAATTGCAGAAGTGTCACAGTGATCCACGAGCTCGAATGGACGGCGCACTACTATCACCTGCTCAAATCTGAAGGATCGGAACAGAACTTTGTTTCGGTCAAACGGGACTTTTCGGATCTGGAAACAAGTATCTTGCTCTTGCTGGATGGCGGATCGGCTGCACAAAAGATCGCCGACAATGCAATAGCCACTTTTCGGGACCGTTACCTCACGCTTGCCGCTGAGACATGCTATTGGCGACACCTCATACGGAGCTGGCGAGAGGTGACAGGCGGCCCCCAAGTTCTTGAACAGACTCGATCAAATTTGTCGGGAGTCGTGCGCACGAAGGAGAAGCTGAGGGGCATTGCATTCGAAGAGCTCGTAGTGTTCCGCGGGGAAGCAGAGTGGCCGCCCGTGCCTCTAGACCTAGATGCTGAAGCTGAGCAGGGTCGTGGGAGATAGGAGTGGAAAGAGTTAAGTGAGCACCAGTAGCCAGATGTTGGAGCCGAGCAAATCCGTGGCAGCAAGGTGCGAAAAGAGTTGCCTTGACATTAGTATTGTACGCAACGTGTAACTTTAGCCGGTAATCAAGATAAGCGCAGCAGCATCGCACTCTCCATCCCGTCGTTCACTTGAAAGGTATGATCTTGCCCGGCAACACCATATTGTTGAGCAAAATGAAAACGAGCTCTTTCGTCTCGATTGTAGTATTTTACGTAGCTTCTTCGATACTCAACACATACCATGTCACAAAGGATGCGGTTGGCTAGGATAAGTCTTCCAACCCCCGTCCGCATTGCATGAAAAGTTTGTCAGTCGTGTCTCCGCCATCCGCGTACACCGTAGTGATGCACGCCGTCGACGATGCGCGACTGTACGCAGCCTGTGTTGAGGCCGTCTATGCAGTCAACAATCGGTCGACTCTCCGTGCAGTCTGACTTTCCGTTAGCTCGAGGTCGGCTACCGCGAGCGTGTATCTCTCACCCTGCAGGCGGCCGCGGCTCAAGCCATGCTGTCCGTTAGCTGCGTGACCGGAGCAAGTCTCGCACTGTTTGCGTATATCGGCCTACAATACCTGCGCATCTCTCATCGGTCCATAATTGCTGTCGAGAATTTCAAGATTTCCAGTATGCCCACTGGTTCTACGTGACTTCAAACTCACGCTCAACACTTTAGCCACACGGCACTGCTCTTAGTTGTCCATTCAAGAACCAGTCACCCGACTCACCGCTTATGAAAGACACCGATTGTCTTTCAATGGCTGACAAGGAAGAGCTTGATGCTGATGGCAGACTGATCGAGGGATGCGCGTTACTCACACGGCGGTCCGCTCCATCACACTTTCGGGCGTCCGATGGACAGTGGAAGCATGTACGTCGGTCACAAGACCCGCTGCCTTCTAAATTCACTTCCTGCTTGACCGAGGTGGCCTTTGTAGTTTTCATCTCGATGTCGCAGTTTCTGGACGAGTATTTGACCAGCGGTTTCTTCGCCTTAATGCCGACACTCATGGACGAGCTAAGCATGAGCGGCACGACCGCAACTTGGTCAGCGGGCGTGACATCGCTTGTCATCTCGGCGCTGCTTCTACCATTCGGGCGCTTGATCGACATGTATGGCGGACGCCGCATCTTCGCGGGTGGTCTCGCGTGGACGCTTCTCTGGACATTGCTTCTTGGCCTCGGAACAAATGTTCAGATGCTTGTGGTCTGTCGAGCAATGCAGGGTTTGGGGGCAGCGGCTCACCTGCCAGCAGGTCTGTCCATACTGGCTAAGATGTACCCCACTGGACCACGCAAAAACCGTGTTCTCTCACTCTACGGGGCCATGGCGCCACTGGGCTCGTTCGCGGGTATTATCAGTGCCACCCTGGCGTTGCGATGCGCCCGCTGGTCAGTCTTTTTCTTCATAGGTGCCGCTATTGCTACAGCGACACTGGCATCCGTGTACTTTACGCCAAGGCAGGCACTCGATGAGGGTGACCGGCGCGTGCAGATGGACTGGCTGGGGAGCACGAGCTCTTCCACAGGCATTGTATTGTCGATCTTCGCGCTCACGCAAGCTGTCGACGCCCTCCAGGGTTGGATGACTCTGTACATTCTCGTGACCGGGTCATGTGGAGTTCTCTGCCTTGCCACGACTATCGGCATTGAGGCCTGGGTCGCAATGCAGCCGCTGGTACCATCGTCTCTTTTCCAGATTCGCGGAGTCGTGCCGCTATTCTTGGGGCTGTTGTTGAACTACGGAGCTGTCACACTATTCGTATGCTACGCTACGCTGTTGTGGGTGTACCTCAACGTCCAATGCATCAAAGTGAGCTGCACCGCTGACGATCGACAGTGCCAGGAATGTGGTTGGAATTGGTCCGATGGAGCTTCTGACCTGGTTTGCACCGATGGCGATCGGCGGCTGCTTTCTAGCGGTCTTTGGCGGCTTGCTGATCGATATTGTGGACGGATCATGGATGCTGACTTTGGCCTGTCTCGGTAACATCACGGCCTCGCTTCTATTCATCCTTGCTCCGGAGGATGCCCCGTACTGGTTGTACGTCTTCCCGGCGATGGTCTGTGTGACGGTTTCCATGGATCTTGTCTTCAATCAGGTCAACGCCTTCCTGTCTGCAGAGCTACCGATCCATCAACAAGGTATCGCCGCAAGTCTGTCTCACGCTCTGGTACATCTCAGCGCGCCTTTGCTACTCGCAGTGGCTGGACAATTCGCTACACAGGTCCCAGGTCATGAGCAAGAAGACTATACGCACGCCTTCTGGCTTCAGTGTGCCTGTGGTGTGACATCGATGGCGATCTTTGCCTTGCTCGTCCCTATGGAGCCGGTAAGCGCACAGAGCGATATATCAGAAGAAGAGCATGTGACACAAACCGATCAAGGTGACGGAGATCAAGCTGAGAGTGACGGAACCATCGGGCGCTATCAAGTCAAGCACGCTGTTGTATGACTTGACGTGATGTGAGGCATTTCCATTCTATGATGTTTCTGGCGTACACAACTGTATGTAGACCAATAGTCCACATGTCGGTCCTCTTGCAGATCTGACCAATCTCTGCAATCACAACCGTGACACACTGCTCATGCTCGCATGTGGGTTGGCAGGATCTCACGCCAAGTACTTCGCTGCCCTCCTCGTACCTTTGGCTCACGAGATTTGTCTCTGCGTTTCAAAGCTAAAGCTCCATATGCGTTCCGCAACTGGGATATTGCTTCCCGGTGCATTATCGCCCTCTGTGGCCTTCGAGCTCTTGCGGCCGACATGCTGTATGGCCGGCGGGACCAACGCCAGACGGTCTTGACCAAGATGAGCGTTCGCGTACTCCTCGATCAAGACATCGACGAAGCCGATCCGTACCTCTCGAAACCATGAAACGAGTTGCTCAGCTCTTGCGCGCGGGAAAACTAGACCTTGTGAGCAACAGCCGTAGTTGTTCAACACGCTGACGCCTGGGTGAAGTGGAAGCAAGGTCACCTTTCCGGTGGCGAAAAAGAGCATCAATGACAAAGGTGCGACCGTCACCAAGACTACGAGAGTCAGCCTGGGGGAGAGCAGACGCTTCGTGGTTTGATACCGCGAGCGAGCCCAGAACAACATCATCCACCAACCGACCATTGTGCAGATGGACCACAGGGCATGCGTGGGCCAATCCTCGCTGTTCCAGCCAAGAAACTGTTCGGTGTAGAAGAGGCGAAGGTAAAGAAACCCTGATCGTGCGTGGCTGGACGCGGCGGCAAGCTCAGATTGTGCTATAGCAGCGAGAGACCGCCGATACCAGTCGGGCGCGGCTACAATGTCATCCTCGAAGAGCGCAACATACGGAGCATCTGTGACTTCCAGACATGCTTCCATAAGTAGCGTGTAATCGAAAAGCCCCTTCTTACGGTAGGGAAGCAGCTAGTGTTCCAGTTCGATGATATGGTCTAGAGGCGTCTTGGAGATGTTGTAGTGAGGAACTTCGTCGGCCAAGCGGCTCAGCCATGGTTCACGATGCGCAGAGTGCTTCGCGGGATCGGTGTACGGTAGCAGAGTGATCAAGTGCAGCTCGGTGTCAGCCCCTCGAGTAGCGAGCCCATAGTGGTTCCAATGTATCGTGGCTCTCTGTCTATCGACAGGACGCCGACGCACATGGTGGGAGAACCCATGCGCGGCAGCCTTTCAGCATGATCCGAGGAAATGGTCGCGTTGGCCACGGCTACGAACGCCGCGGCTTCCTCTCGCCGGACCCTCGACAGATTCGCTTCGTATGCTGTCGAGGGGTTGAAGAACCAAGACCCGGGGTCTCTTGACGCGATACTTCTAGCATAGAGCATGGTCAAGAGGTAGAGACGTGCGAGTACGCATGGCAGTGTTGTGGAAGGTGAACACATCTCAAAGATAGTACGTTATGGTTGCAAGAGGAAGATCAGAAGGAGCCAATTCAACCACAATCAATGTTCATCACTACGCATCCCGCATCGCCAAGGAGTCATCTGGCCAAATATGAACGGGCCTATATTGATATCTTGCTCTACAGTAACCTACGATCAAAGGTGAATCTCCATGCCGCACTCCCTTCCAGGACAGTGGCTCTCCGCGGCTTACATAGTCTGGCACGGGGGCGCATCCCTAGCATTCCTTGCCCAAACGACCCTTTCGATTACTGTAGTTACTAGAGTGAGACGTTTCGGACTTATTCGTCTTGCGGATGGTTTAAGAACACAGAACGCCGCTCATGTAATTTCAGCAGATGCCGCGGCCGACTATGGTCCATGTCTATGCTTTACGCGAGCTTCACTGCGAGGTCTTAGATCATTGTGGCGTTACAGTTCCAGCCGCGGCGGCCGGCAGTAGGGCACAGAATTGGCTTGCGGCTCGCGCTTGGCGGAGCGGCGGCCGCGCACAGTCATAGATTGTACGGAGACAATGCGAGTCCCGCTTCGGCAAAAAGACACCAAAACAACGCCTCGCAGCTTGTCGGCCGCGCATGGTCGTCGGCAGTCTTTGCGAGCGTGAGAGGTGGATTCTGGCCCGCGAGTGGTAACATCAACGATGGTGGATGACGCGTGCTTCTTGAGATGCTGGAAGCATAATTTTGACTTGACTTCACTCCAGGTACGTCTCACTGCGCAGGAGGCCATCAAGGTTGTTCGAGTCCGCGCAATTTTGATAAGTCACTGGATCCATCCGCTTTGACGCATTGGTAATACACAAGTCGCGGTTGAACTCGTCGATCGTAGTCGGCCATGATTCCTTGCGAATCATCAAAACCTGCCAGCGATCTTACCTGTCATCACGAGCCACAAATATGCCCGCTTGGCAGACAACGTCGGAAATGAGTTCAATTCTTCTATAGAAAAGAGAGTGCAGTGGTCTAGTCTTGCTTGTCATTCCGGCTCAAAATTGACAAGCAGTATCGTGGCGCCCTCCTACAGCTGACTGTCCTGAAACTCCTTCACATGGCGTTACTTTACAACATCGCACGTCCACAGTGATACTCGATGCCTACCAGGGACGCTGTCCAAGTCGATTCGATTCCTCCAACGTATTGATCTCAAAATGAGAAATCAAGAACTGCGCAATTTGCGCTATCAACGCTACACGACGACAATCATGGGCCAAGACTAGAGATCTCTAAGATCCGCTTCAGCGAGCTAAGAAGGACCTCATCCTCGTAACGCTTTCCAACCAGCTGTAGCGGGACAGGTACGCCGGCGTACACTTTTGGATCGTCTGTAGTTCCGTCAGCACGAACGATTTCCCCTCACACCACGCTCTTACTTACACAGGCTTTGGTTGTATCTGTCCTTCTCATTGAGCGGGCAGTAGCTTGCGTCCGGCTTGTCTGCCACATTTCCATACCAACCAGTGGGGAAAACGATGGCCGGGTAGTCGAGAATATTCCACTGTGACATATAACTCCAGTACTTGGACGTGTCAAGAGGAGGTGCCAGACCAGGTCCCGCTGGGCACAAGATCAAGTCAACGCCGCTGCGGTGGCGGAGGTACTCGGTTCTGTACTGATCTCTCTGCTTCGTCAAGTTCCGAAGCTCTTGGATGGTCAGCGCCTTGACATTTGGGTTGTCCAAGAGAATGAATTTGCTCAGATGACGCCATGGTTCTCCCGATGCAGCCATCACGCGCTTGATCTCATCACCACCATCGGCAAAATACAAGCTGCTGGCGATGCGCCAGGCCTCGTCATGTTTGTATGGCTCAAAGTTGACTATTTCGAACAATTCGGACGCCTCCAATCTCTCTCGCATGGCAGCCAACGCTTTTAGAATTGGTGGATGCGGCTTGACGATACCGTCGCTGGTCAGCACACCTATGCGAAGCTTTCGCCTGACATCATCGGGTGAGATGCTTCTCCACGGAATCGGGACGAGGGAAGGATCGCGTGTCCACGGCTCCTGGTCCAGGATGGTCTTCATGAAAAGCTCGATCCCCGGCACGGACGTACTCATGGGGCCGACCACGGGAAGAATTTGTTCAGCTCCAGCTTGGGGTGCAACAAGGCCAGCCAGTGGTAGCCTCAATGCGGTGGGTCTCAAGCCAAACACACCGTTGTTGGCCGCCGGGTTACGGATGCTTCCCCCAATGTCAGATCCTATACCAAGGCAGCTGCCACGGAGCCCGAGCAGCGCTCCTTCCCCACCACTGCTGCCGCCGGACGTCAAATTTCTGTTGTAGGGATTGACCGTAACACCGTATATGTTACTGCTGGTCTCAAGCTGCATCAGGGTCTGGGGCTGCGTTGTCCGCACATAGAAGACACAGCCGGCATCCGACAGCATCTGCGCGATCATCGCATTTGAGTCGGACTTGGTGCCCATCCAAGACACGAAGCCGGCGTTACAGTCGAGGCCCTTGAGACTCATGTGCTCTTTGGCGCTCACGGGCAGGCCGTGTAGTGGCCCGATCGTCTTGCCGTGCTTTTGAAAATACTCATCCAGATAAGTCGCACGCTTTTCAGCAGATTCTTGCAGAAGTTCGGCAACACAATTGACCAGCCTGCTTGCCACTGCGGCTCGTTTGAGGGAGGCTCGCGTCACCTCGAGGCTGGACAATTTTCCCGCAGAAATTTCCTGCAGCAATATCTCGGGAGGCATCTCGGTGATGCGGACCTGGGAATCGGTCAAGACAATCGCTGGCAGAGCAGTGACATTGAGTGGCAGATCATCAGTCAGCCCAGGCGTCGAACCGATGATCCGTTGAACGGATTGTTCTAGCTCCTGTCTTTTCCCTTCGACAGGAACCTCCCAACCATGATGGTTCGCTCTCCTATAGTCCATCATCACCTGCCTCGTGGAGGCGTGTGGCTTTAGTGAAGCGGACATCGGAGTGCCCGGAGCGAGGGAGTTCTATGAACAAAGAGAAGATTCAACTGACGGATAAGGACAAGCTGCTGGTGGTTTGTGATGGGCGCGTCGTCAACTGATGCTTGTTTGCGCGAGACTATATAATATTCCAGAGGCGCACAATCAGTGTTTGGGGCACGGAGCTCAACCGACCTTCAGTGTCCTCAATGCGTGAGTACTCGCACGGTCTTCGCTCTCGGCCGGCCGAGCGAAGTTTCCAGCAGCTACAGTATTCACTGCATGTGGCCTTTCTCTAGTTGATTCCTCGGCCGGAAAGGAGGATCGCGGCTTCGAACTTCTTTTTGTGACTGGTAGATCGGTTAACGTAGGGTGTGGTATCCTATGAAAAACTCATGGCAGGCGATCACATCCTCGGACGAAAGGGTGACGTTCAGTCTGCTTAGTATGCTACGTTGCTATGACCAACACCAAATGCTCTGTGTCTCGTCATCAAGGCACACGTCCAGACCCCATCTAGCACTCTGTTTCATGTGATGAGGTCTATACCCGGACTACACTAAGCGCTCCGGTTTTCATCATAGGCATGTCTTTAGAACGGGGATGGGTCAGTGCAGCAGTCCTGCTCGTGATGCAGCAAGTCAGCATGAGCTACTCATAGCTCGGTTTTATCACCGGAAGTCTGTCATCTCAGGCAATACGTAGTACGACTCATCCTCTCGAGGTTTGCACTTCACGCCGTCCTTCCGCTGTACGTCGCAGCTTTCCACTGTTGGCATCAGAATTCAAAGTTGCTGTCACCGGCGGAAACAATTCTTCTGACGCTGGACCTGCGCTAGCTATACAGTGATGTGTGAAAATCATGATTGATCTTTGCAGATGGGTAAAGATGACTTACCTCCAGAAGGCCGGCCACTGCGCCGGAAAATGGAAGACCCGTATCTCCGACGTGCTTTGAGAGACTGATCTGGTTTCAAATGTATCCGCGAGCCGCCGGCCGCGCACGGTCGTGTTGTCACTGACAAACGTGCGTAGCCACGAAGCCCGTGATCGCAAACTGTCGGCTCTCTTGGTGGATGCGTGGTTCGGTGAGACAGCCGCGGCAGTGCAAGTGGCGGCCGCGGCTTTATCATGCGCCATCATTGCCACTGAGCGGTCGATAATCTCGCTGTGCATTCACTCGTACTATGTGCCGGAGAGATCCACTCGTGATGTCAAAATGCGTCATGCTGCAGCGCCCAACTGTGTAATTGACCATTGGGAAGCACGCGTGCGGCGGTTGGCGCGGTACAGTACATGCTGTAGCTTTCTCGCCACATTGAGTCTACCCATCTGGTCTTATCTGCAATCACGGGATTGTCACTGGGTGAATGTGATTCTCGGTGCAGAGGAACGAGCCAAGCGAGCTACAATGGATTCTAGACGTCAGGCACTTTGTGCGGCCGAGGCCTGTTGATCGTCTCCCCTCTGTGTAGGGCTAGCCTCCAGCGGAGCAGTACAAAAATTATTCAAATACACGCCTAAAGCGCCGCACCTATTGAGAGCAGAGCTTTGACAAACCACTTTTGCGTATCGCACTGAGACAGCACTGCTGTCTAGTCATGTCTTCATTCCCGCGGGAATCTAAGATCTACGGCTTCTTCTGGCCGCTTTCTGCAATTCTTTTCATCAGAATCGCCGTCCTTGTCCCATGCGATCGAGATCAAACGAAGAGACGGTGCGGTCGAAAAGGTTCGATTGACGGATGAGGACATTGTGCGCTGACTGACGACGCCCAGGAAGCTCGGCGGATATATGAGCAAGAGGGCTGTTCCACACCGCACCTGTGGACAGCTAAGCTCCCCTTCGGCCTCGATCTATTGTTTCGAGCATCTTCCAGCACAAGAAAGGGAAAGGTTTGCCAGTTCTTCTGCGACATTTCGGAGGAATCTGGAGTACGCACGAGCAGCATCTCTGTTAGTGCACATTGTAAGCCACTTCTTTCGACGCAGGTCATTAACCATTGCGCGCAGTCGGTGATCGGGACTTTGGCACCTCAGATCCGCCTAATATCGACGCTTTATTGTCTAAGCAGTCTGGAAGTAGGATCCTCGGCCCTCACATTGCGCTCACGGCCAGCTCACACGCCAGTCTTCGATATCAGTCTTCGAACCGTACACTTGAGATCATCGCTACTGGAGTGATCTTCACCCAATCTGCGCTGGCATGGAAACATTCTCGCGACGTCATGAGGCCATTCCTCACGTCCAACTGGGCCGCCGATTTCGAGAAGATCCGGAGCAGCGTGGAAGCACTTTGTGATAAGGTGCCTCTGGAAGGGTCGATTGATCTGCAGCCTTTGTTCTTCGACCTCACTCTCGAAACTGCAGTCTCTTCCCCCGTCGGTGGCGGATCGTCGTCGATCGATCGCATGAAGAGTCATTTGCAAAAGCCAGTCTTCGCCGACGCCTTCACTAGTGCGCAAGAATATCTTTCGTACAGGAGTCGCTTGGGCGGTCTTTAATGGCTCGTGAACACGCTCGGATTTCGCAGGGCCTACGCCACGACACGCATGTGCGTGTAGGACATGATGCAGAAGGCCCTGGACTGTGCTTCTGCGTCTGACCGGGAAAGGGACGGCGCTGCGTTTATCGACAGTTTGCAGAACCACACGAAGGACAAGATGGTCTTGCGCGATCAATGCATCAATCTACTCCTCGCAAGTCGAGACACGACGACTTGCTCCCTTACTTGGACCATGTAAGCATCGTAGCATGTTCTCGAAAGAATTTTCACGCTGACGCTGCAAAGCGCTTGCTCGCTCGCCACCCGCACGTGCTGTCAAGACTCCGAACTGAGATCACCAACATAGCTGGACTTGGATCCGACGCGGCGCAGCCCTCGCAAACACAACTCAAGAAGATCATGTATCTCAACGCCATCATCAAACAGTCCATGCGCTTGTACCCTCCCGTTCCCGTCAACGCGCGCATAGCGACCAGAGCGACAACGCTGCCTGTCGGAGGTGGTCCAGACGGGCTCTCACCTATCTTGGTTCAAAAGGGAGAAGTTGTTTCTTACAGCGCGTACGCCATGCACCGGCGAAAAGACATTTACGGAAACGACGCGCTCGATTTCAAGCCAGAGAGGTGGGAGGGTGGCGCTCTGGAGAACGTGGGTTACGGCTACCTGCCATTCGACGCAGGGCCGAGGAATTGCCTTGGCCAAGGCCTTGCTCTCCTTGAGATGAGCTACACGATCGCAAGACTCGTGCAGCGCCGTCCGTACATGTCGGGACCTTTCGACGACGTCGTGTCAGACGTTGGAAAGGAGAAGCAGATTTTGACGATGGTATCGCTCTGTGCAGAAGGCTACCGGGTGAGGTTCCGTGCTATGGGGCCGGAGGTGGGCGCTGAGGGCACATATCGCCAGCTATGATGGTTTCGTGCTCTGCGAATGCGTCTTATATTAGCTCGTCGGCCGCGGAACGCTTAGAAACGGTTCGCTGCTGACTCTTATTGGCCACGGTCGCACCACGGCTCGGATTGTAGGCGTTTGAACCTCGCACGTAGTCCCAAAGCCGTGCTGCTTCGAATCCACAGGCTCAGGTCCCTCTTGAGTGGAATTGACTGCATCTGTTATCTGCCGTCCGACAGGACAGATCGTTTGCCCAAGAATGAGAGATTTGAGACAGTCAGCTCGGTGGCACGTTCCTTGCCCACGACGAACCCCACACTACGGGGAGCACGAGCACAATCTCGCGTGCTTGCCTGCGGGGCTTCAAGCAATATTTCCGAAACAACGGGGATCGTTCAGGACGGTAAACGGGCCGGCCGAGCTAGGGTTCTGGACAAGGATTCGACTTTGACTTCATGGGCAGCTTTCGAGGCGGCTGGGGTGAATGAGCGAAGACACAGAGTAATGATGCAAGAAGAGCTCCAACGCCGGGCTTTGAACAGCAAGGTTCTTTTGGATCTCAATCCTGAACCACTTCACCTCAAGATAGAAGTATCTTAGTCTCCTGCTCACCAGTCTCTCCCTGCCGCAGCATCACGTGCAACAATCACGAGCCTCAGCGCATTCCAGAGAAAGGCACTTGGATAGTAGCACGAGCATAGCAAACACAGTGTGGCGCAGCGCGAACCGATTGTGAGAATTACACTAGAGGTTCCTCCTCCTTCACACCTAGTGATCAAGTTGGATTCGCAGAGCATAGTCATCAAATTTTAATCGCCATCGTACACCACCACCGTGCGGCGTTCCAAAGTCTCTCGTGCCTCCAAGGGCGACACGGCAAGAATTGCACTCTTGGGACCGAACAAGACTCTCCTCTGGAGAACTGCTCGCTCGCTATTCTACAAGGTGAGTCCACGTATTTTTCGGCGGCCAACACAAACCAGGGCTGACTTTGATACTTAGTATGGAGCCTACAGTAACATGTCGCTGCTTCAATCCCTGGAAAAACATGGGCAACGATTTGAGGCGGTCCCAGCGATTCTTTCTGAAGCGCAATCGCCATTGTTCTTCTGGACAAGGTCAGGCCGCTGCGCCATCTTAGATATTGACGTCAATTTGCCTGAAGGTTGTCAACATTTGTTGACCATCTATGCCAGGTGAAGTTCATGCAGCGGATGTGATGGTCTTCTTGTTCGAGCCTTCAACTTTTTGGACAGAGATGGTGAGTTTTGTGAGAGAAAGCTTGACAAGTATGCCACAGCGGGTGTGAGCGGCAGCTGTAATCCTCCTTGAGATGTGATTAAGCTGATGCCAGGTTCAATGGATACATGACTGATATCGTTCGATAGACAGCAAAAGCCACGGATGGACGAGCGGGAATCTCAATAGCGCCGTGCAAGTAGTCCGTGATGGTCTTCCAAATGCTCAAATCTCGTAAGCTTGCTGCCACAAATTCGATCTGAGCACTGAAAAGACTGACCAGGCCAGCAGGTCCAGCACGACCGCAGGCGGTGAAGCACTCGAAGAGGCTATCCTCCAAGGGGCCTCCGGATATCAGGAGGATGTGCTCGAGCGGAGGTCTCAACAGTATATCATTATATCTGACAACGATAGACCAAGTGCTTGTCGTCAATAGCCTGTCTAATCACACAGTGGAGTCACCGCAGGACCCTTGACGTACGTTTCGAGGCTATTTGTGACGAGTCCAGCATGTTCCTTCGAGCTGATGCTATGGACAAAGCTTTCTCCTCCCTTGCTGCACACAGCTCAAACACATCGCAGCAAACGTTCGGGATCGCGGCCCCATTGTTGTGAAGTACCGCTGCACCACCTTCATGTTCACAAACCGCCGGTCGCACATTGTCGCTAGTGTAACGTCAGTTTGCGTGTGTGCATGACGCTATCGGTTGCGGATCACTCAAGAAAAATCAAAGGAGCGGCCACGGGGGTCACTGAGAGCTCGCCAATATTGTACGTTTCTTGCAACCGTCGGCCGCCCACGGTCGCCGAATAAGTTCGCGTTCGTGCATGATTCTGGCGCTTGCAAAGCACACAAAGAGCGAAGCGGCCGCGGGTTGGGAGATGCAGCCGCGAGGACTTTTGCGGACTCACTTACACGACACAGCTTAAGCAGAGACAGGAGGGCACCTTACGCCGCACAAGACTCTGTTTCACGCTGCTCAGACGTTAGAAGCATGGTGACATGGCGGACAGTTATAGGCGCTGCAGCAGTTCGATCTGCACCCGCGAAGCTGAGCGTTGAATGTTTTAGGTCCGTGTTGCAGTACAGCGTCGCCGTATCTGCTGTCCATCGGGAGCCCTGTTTCTGGACCCGCGCATCGACCGGCGGGCGAGGCCAAACTCCGTTCATCCGCTGACGTTGCCACGACCGGGTCAAAGGCTGCTGAATCTCACAAATTTGAGTGCGCATCGTACCATGTTTCATCGGCACATCCAGTTTCTTGTCTTTAAGCTTTGCTGCACTTCTTTCCTTGTGCAATTGAGTGTGCAAGATGTGGCCTCGAACTGGAAGTTCTTCCAAGCTATGGCTGTTGGTCTTCTGGGTCATCGCAGTCTTTGTCACAGTCAATGTGCTTCGCTCCCGCTCACTACTGCGCTCGCAAATTATCACTACCGAAGAGATGCTTTCGGAGCGCGAAACCCTCGACGATATCGCCAATGCAACTCTCGGTGTATGTCATCCCTCAACACTTATGATGCGGAGAAGCTCACACAGATCGCAGTTCCAAGGCATATTCGTGCTGAATCTGAGATCTCGCTCTGACCGGAGGGACGGCATGGCGCTTGCGGCGGCGTACACCGGGCTGGACATTGAGTATGTCGACGGTGTGAGTTCTGTGGACCACAAATCGCTTCCTCCAGGTGCCGCAGAGAGAGGGTTGAATCCAGGCAGTCTTTTCGCTTGGCGGGCACACATTGATGTGCTGAGATTGTGAGTTTGGTCTTGCGAGACTGATTCGAGTTACATTGACGACCGACATTCGTCGACTTGCATCGGCTGGAGCTGACGATCTCCAGGATTGTGGAGCGCAACATAAGCTCTGCACTCATTATGGAGGACGACATAGACTGGGACGTTCGTCTCAAATGGCAGTTGAGACGGTTCGCTCAAGCTGTGCGTCTGCTGATCCAACCGCTCCATGCAACAAACGACAGTTTCCTAGACCCAACCTACCCTCAACCAAATCCAGACCAGTCATATACGGACTTCTTCGTCGATGATCACGCTGTGCAAACGCCCAGACACTCGCCTTATGGAGACCTGGCTCGTTGGGATGTGTTGTGGCTCGGGCACTGCGGCTGCCGTTTCCCGCGGGCCAGCGACATCAACTCGCCCTTGGCCAGGATCGTCCTGTCGAACGACACGACTGTCCCGTCGAAACAGCATTTGGATGTGGAGTTTGGGAACGATGAACTCCTCACGCAATACCCTGTCCATACGCGCGTCGTCTCGAGGGCTCGCGTCCACACTTGCTCCCTCGCTTATGCCGTCTCTCAAGCTGGCGCTCGAAGGTTGCTGTACGAGCTTGCGCTACACGAACTGTCTGACCCCGCAGACATCATGATCCGCAGCGTGTGTGACGGCGTGCAAGGACGGCAGATGGGTGCATGCTTCACCGTCCAGCCCCAGCTGTTCCAGCACCACAGACCGATAGGCTCGAGAGCTGGCTTTAGCAACATCAACAACTACGGGGATGGTTACAACGACCGAGCAACCACATTGAACATCCGGTGGAGCACTCGGATAAATCTTGCGAGACTGATCGAAGGACGAAGCGATTATATAGACTCTTACAGCGACGACGGTGGAGGTAGCGCAGGGTGAGCACGCGATGTCAATAGGAATCCAGATTCGATACCTTATCTTGTCCATGCAGACATAAACTTCATCTCGCTGATTCCTTTTCAGTATCAAGCAGGGGTCCATATTAGAACGTGCATCAGCGAGGTCCACCATTTTACGTGGAAATGTCCAGTTTCATGTCTCAATATGCTGCCGTTATCATCGAGTCGAGCGAGTTGGTGAATTTGCTATACTGAATCGAAGAAAGACTGCAGGATCATGGATTTGTAAGCTACTGACGTTGGTTGAACTGAACTTATCTCCTTGACACAACTTTCACAGATCTAGCTCAACCACCATCACTCGATAACACACTCTTTGCTTGCGCATGAATCTGATTCCAGCGCGGCTTTACTTCCCTGTAGCACATTGAGAGGCTTCTTTCTTAGCTTTGCCAAGATTTATGTAGACTGCAGCAAGGGCTTTCTCCAGGTCTGAAGCCTTGTGTTCGCAATCGTAGTTGCATCTGTAGCTTTTCATCTCGGCTTGCCATGTCGAGCCTTTCTCTGTCTTCTTGGTCGATAGATCCTCGATGCCAGGATAGACTATGTCTGAGAGTCGTGCGTCCTTTGTTTGGCAATCTGGAAGGCTGAGCGATCTGCGTCAGTATGCGGTAGCGTCACGTGGGAACAATCGAAGCGGCCGCGGCGGTACTCACTCAAAGGCTTCGCAATACGTTCCCCAGCTCGGCTTGAAAGACTGCACTTTGCCAGAGAATGCTGAACTCAAGGTTTGGCACTGAGAGGGTGCAAACTCGATGGAGATTGTGTTCGCTAGACCGCCGCCGTCAGAGTGCGTGGAGAGCGCCACTCTTGGCTGTTCTGCCATCGCCACATGATGCGTCGTAAGCAGCAGCAGAGCTTGGAAGAGCGCCAGTCTTGTCGTGTCCCTCATGCTGGCCTTTTATGTAAGATAAGCGATATGGCTATTGTCCAGTTCAGAGTGCCTTCGAGGCGTGTAGTACATGCTGAGCTATATAGTGGCTGCGAACACGGTGTGTCACGTCGGGGACGGCGAAGACAAATGGGTAAGAAACTTGGCTTCCGTGACCACCGCCTGCCTGGTTGTCACCCGACGTTTCTGCGGTGGCACAGGCGACTCGGATAAGCCAAGCTGACCGTCATTCTCGGGACGTTGCCACTTCGCGGCTAGGATGACACTTGAAGCTGACGCTTGGCAGGCTGACTTGCCATGATACGAAAGCCTGACAGGTTGCAAGTCGTCTCACCGATCTCTTTGCCTGCGTGCGCCATGAGAGCATATTGGCTGACGTAAAACTGAGTATAGTACCTTGTTTGGGTGGCAGCAGTTCTTCCAGGTCCGCTTAGTCATGTCTCTAGGGTCAGCATGATGTTACTGCGCGTCAGCCAGTAGCATCGACCGCACGTATAATCACAAGTCTATCTAGCGACTCCTCAAAGCCACTCTGGCATGATACCGTATAAGGATGGCTTTCGCCCATCACATTCGTCAAACCCGCAATGGCACGCCTATACAACACTGTGGCCTCCGCTTCGCGGCCAAGCAAGCTGACCACGTGCGCGAGCCACCAAACACTTACGTATGTGCGCGGGTGTTCTCTCCCGATGGCCTTTTCTCTCTCCGCAAGGACGACTCGAAACAGGCCTTCTGCGTCCTGAAAGTTGTCGCGGTCACACAACACCATCGCCAGATTGCTGATGCTCGTCAGTCTGTCTCTGCGTGATGCTCCAGGTGTCCGGCTGCTGGTCGCTATCAACTTTCTCAAAATGACCTCTGCCTCTTCAGATTTCTGCTGTCGACGCAGTACGTTGGCAAGGTTATTGGCATACACCAACGTGTCTGCATGATCGTGACCAAGTGCCTCAGTCGCACTGGCCAGCAGTGTTCGATAAGACCGCTCGGCTTCGGCGTGGTGTCCCAAATCCCGCAATACCGCGGCCAAGTTGTTGAAGGTCATCAGCGTCAAGCGGTGCTCTTTTCCGAAGATTCGAATCCTGCTTTTGAGCACTGCACGTAACAGTTCTTGCGCTTCGTCTAGCATTGCTCGATCTTGCAAGATCACCGCCAAATTGCTCTGAGTCGTCAAAACCGCCGGGTCGTCCTGCAGCAGCTCGATTCCTGCATCGCACAAGGCCACTCTGAGAGACATCTCGGCGTCCCTAAGCTTGCCTCTGTCGCGCCATTCTATCGCATCCTCATTCCTGCTTAGAAGTTTTTCCGAGGCGAGCGTCGCAGTGTGCCTGTTGTCAGCGCTTGCGGTTGATGTTCCGCGTTGCACTGCCTCACTGCCGCTTCCACACCGTGCTGACAGCAACTGCAAATCTGCCCCTCTGCACAATCTTCGATCGTCGGGCCGTGCGACTTCAAACACAGATTCAATGGAGGTAGATGCTTCTTCGACCGTCTGCCGTCGCCTGTCTGACCTCGGAGTATCTGTCGTCGCCGTCCCATGAGTTTTTGGCTTTGGCCTCGCAGCCGGCTGATTTATGGTCAAACCAAGACCAGATCCAGACGAAGGCGATCGGAGAAGCCTCTGTGCGATGCTCAAGGAAGGAAGCTCCGAGTGAAGTTCTTGCGACGACTTGTGCTTTCGGCTCATCAGTCGATCCCTGACATCGTTCAGCATTCTTGTGTCTGCAGAACACGCCTTCGCGTCGTATCCTCGCGGCAGTCAACGTAGCGGCGTGCACAAGAGATGTCTGGAAGTCCTGAAATATCAAATTCGGCGTTGATGTCTCCTCCAAGCTGCGGTGATACTGCAGTATGCTCCCGGCGACCGAAAAGTGCAACGGAGAACGCCCGGGTAATGCGTCCTACCCCAGCGGCCGCGGATAGAATCAGGATGAAGTATGGCAAGCAAACGTGGATGACTGAAATACGGCTATCGGTCGTGTGAACATGCTGGCAGTCTCCGACACCCACAGAATGCGAGCGTTACATGCCCGCGCGGCCGACCGTAATTCGATTTAAGGGTGCGCACGGTCGCGAAATACGGTGCCAACCGTGTCCAGCGCGCGATGCGCTAGTACCTCTGCGACTCAATCGACTCGGGAGACATCACACGTGCAAGCGCTGATGTACCATACCACCCTTCGCCTCACGACCAAAGCATACGCCTCATCTCCACGATGTCGCAGCAGACAACCTTCGGTACGATGAGTGCGAGATCCAAAGGGACGTAAATGACACATTGCAAACGGCAGGAGAACTCACATCAGCTTTCTACACAACGCACGGCTTTCTTGCTTGAACCAAATCCATGGACTTCTATGCCTCCTTCTCCCCTGCACACAATGATGCGGTGAGCCCCCAGCGGGCAGTCTTCGCAGGCTCTCGAGAAAATGCTGACGTAGAGCGCATCGACAGTACATCATGCCCGGCATGGATGAAGGGGAGTTGCAGCGCTACATTCTAGACACGATCGCACGAATCGATAGAGCATCCGATTGCGAGCCTATTCCCACCAATGAATATGGTGAGCGAGATGAGGGGTGCACAGCGGTAGAGAAAAGAGCTGCAGGCTGAAGCGCGAGGGACTCAGGTGAAAGATCCGCCAGGGCATCACATGCTCAGGTGACGAAAGGCCAAGCCTCCTGTGCTCGTTATACTTAGTCACTTGATAGTCACTTGCTCCATAAATAGACGCAGAGTTTCTAGGAAGGTCACACGCAGTGCTCGGCAGCCGCGTGACATCAGGTGGCGACGATGTATTGGCTGGCTTGTTCCAATATTTGTTTCGTTGAGGACCTTGCTTCGAAAGTTTCCTCGACCCACGCCGTACAATCCCACGCCATTAACAGCACGGCGGGCCGCTCGTTTGTTCAAAGACCTCTGATCTGAGCGCTGTTCAACTCCTTTAAAGACACTTATCCGGGCAGCGAGGCAGGTAGCGAATATGGTCCGCTCTTTCTTCTTGTCTGTGATGGCCCTGCTCATGATCGATACTGCAATCTCAACGCTCGCTCAAACCAGTAACGGCGCCACGGGAGCCATCAATTCCACCGCACCTACGGTGATCGAGGACGAGATCACTGTCCACGTAATCACCGTCGGCGAAACGGAGCACTACTTCACCCCAAACAGCATCAACGCTTTGCCCGGTGACATCGTGATGTTCAAGTTTTGGCCGGGAAATCACTCTGTCATCCAAGCTGCGTTCGGGTACCCATGCGTGCCATACGAAGACTTTCAAGGCCAGGGTGTGCAGGGGTTCTACAGTGGCACACGATCCCCTGATGCCGGCGATGTTTCCAGAGGCTCCGTGAGTCCCATAGCGCTGCATGACCCACAGGGGCTCGAGTGTATGCTGACAGAAGCTCGCAGCTCCCGACGTGGAATCTGACAGTCAACACAACCGCTCCAACGTTCTTCTACTGCGGTGCGCCCGGCAGCTGCATTGGCTGGGGCATGCTGGGTGCCATCAATGCTGATGCCAGTCACCCTGTGGCAACGCAAATCGCGTTGGCGAGGGTGAGTGAAATCCTCGATGTTTGCGTGGCGAACAACCACTTACGAAGATGCTCGTGCTTGACAGAAAGCGAATTACATGTTGACCCCAGGGCAACCTCTCCCCACGGATGCGGAAACATCGTTGAGAAGCATGACCGAAGACATGACAGCATCGCGGGTGCTGGATTCGGGACCCCACACCACCGCCGTCTCAAGAACGTCTGCACCGGTTACGAAGCCATCGGAGGCGGGCTCGGGTGTGAGTGATGCAAACCAAGGACGAGTGTTGTCTACCGGTCAAGTTGTAGGAATCGTCTTTGGAGTCATCGTGGCAATCGCAGTGGCGATTGGTCTTTTATGGTAGGTTAAAAGAGATGACTACATGCTTGGGAAAGACGGCTGACTGATTCGTAGTGAGTGCGCACTCCCCGAAAAAAGTGTCCATGTGGGCAGACACAAAGGCTCATCGCTCAATTCTTCCCTCGATTCCTCACAACTTGACAGAATAATAACCGCAAGACAGGGTTTTTGGCGCGTCCAAGGCGGCTCTCTACGCTGTCGCAGCAGAGAAGCCCTCCCAAAGTGCATACATCGGAGCACATGTCCGACGGCTCATCCTCCGGTACCCACACACATCCACCCAAGTATAATGATGTTTCACGTGCAAGTGGCTTCCCCGCCCATACCAACGAGAACACTGAGACGCTTCACGCCAGGGCTACCATGAGTCCAACTTCGCCAGCGTGCTCGGACTGTCGCTTGTGCGTTTCACTTCGAAAAAGCGGGTAAGTAGGAATTGCACAATCAGAACGCGCTGTCCTAGGCTGAACCCGCACAGATCTAGTCTCCTCTCGGAACTCGAGGGTCCAGAATTCCGTGGTCACACAGCACCAGGATCTTGCAGCCACACACTTTCAACTTTGCATGAGCTGCACAGCCCTGACGGCGGCCTGGCAAGTCCGTAGATGATCATCGAACTTGGAAAATGGCGCGAAGTCCTTTACAGTGTGGTGCTGTCACATCGCCAGCACGGTCGCGAAACGACAAAGCTTGAAATGGATTTGGTGTCACTCCTGCTGCCCACGTATCAGCATGCCAACAAAGCAGCGTAATGTGACTGTATGCAAGACTCACGCCTGAGAAACTTGACTCTACCTATCACAAGACTCTACCTATCAGAAATGACGTCCCTACAATGTCCTCGGCTGCACCTCAGTCTTTAGACTCGGTTCGCGCGAGAGGAGCTGACGGCAGCCCAGACACGTGTGCATGATCTGCCTGGTAGCTGCAGTCAGCATAAGTACGCTTGATCTTCTCTCAGACGTTCTCTTCGGCTTCTCAGTGAAAACAGTAGTGTATCTGCGAGACTGCAGCTAAACGTCACTCAGGTGAGTGCGCGGCTCATTTCGTGTCCCATGATCCCTTATCAACGAAGAGTTAAACTTTCGCTGCTCGTCGTCTGACACACATAATAGGACAAGCATGTGGACAGCAAGAGATAAATTCGTCCTGTCGTTGTTCATGTTCTTGATGGTCACTCAGTATTATCTATTCGCTATCGCGGGTTCCGTCGCAATCTTCCAGGCCTTTGACGTTACGACTGCGCGAGTATGACCCTACTTGACTTAAGTCACTAGGCAGAATTCTTCTGACACAAAAGATCTGCAGATGCGCCCGATTGAGGGGTATGTCATCTGTCCAAGGTGCCGTAGTGAGCTCTGAATGCATCGGTCCTGCTTACCCTTTCCAGCAACGACTCCGTCGGAGCAACGCACAGAACGCAAGCGCGAAACGAAACCTCTCTGGACGCATCGATAACCATCAACGGCCGACAGATTTGCGCCGGAGGCGGCACGGACGGCGGCACTTGCAGCCAAAGTCAGCTTGGGCTGACATTAGCCGTCCTGGCGGGTCAGCTCGCGGGAACAAGCTTAGCGATCGCCTATCCTTTGGTCATGGATAGTGCAGCGGCGTGGGTGTCAGCAGCCTCTCATTTCCTCATGACGCTCTCCATAGCAACGAGCCTGGCTTTGTATGCTCAAGCATCCACGCTTGCATTGCTCCGCCGACATCTAGCAGACCAGCACACCAACGACACGCGTGCTCTGTACGTGCTCATGATCGTTGTGAGCATATCTATGTGGCTCAGTCTCTGGCTGTACCGAAGCTGGGCGATCGCGCAGCGTGTGGTGTCGACAGGAGAAGAGAAAAGCTCGACAGACTGAGCTCACAAGGGAAAGCAAGTCACCCGTATGGCTGTTCACCACTGCGTTGGTTGAGATCTCTCTACAATGATACACCGATCTTTCTCTTTTCCCGATTCTAGAATTTAATTTGCATAGATCATATTACAGTACGTGTACCTGAGATAGTCTTTTGGCAGACTATTGACCTTCTGATCACTTCCCCATGCAGTCACGGAGACGTCGCCGACCCCGCTTGCAATGTCGCTCGCTACTCTTGACAGCGGATTGGAGCTTCCCGTTATTAGCGATTCAAAGGCTTGTGCAGGCGACATGCGTGTATACGTAGTCGAAGGCTTCCAGATAGCCTGTGATCTGGATGATGGCGGCGAGGACCACTAGAATGTGCATGAATGAGTGAGAGCTGCACATGTCAAATCTTCCAGGCCACCGACTTTCGGAAAATCTCGTCTTTGGTAACTTTGTATCAGGATCAAATCTTCTCCTGGACGTGCAAGACGGGGTACCTACTGCATAGAGCGCGGTTCCAGGTAGGAGACAGCCTATTTTTGCTACCATTGTATAGGTGAATGCTTTCTTCCTCATAAGTTCCAGGCCGAAAGCACTGAGCCCGTGAGTCAAGGGCGCTGCAACGGACATGCCAAGCGCCACGAACGTCAGCGTTCGCAAGCGGCGATATTCCTGGCTTTGAATTTTTGACAGGATATTCGTGATCGTGGCCAAGGCCCCAAGGATTGCGATCTGTCGAACGTCAAAGACGACATTAGCTTCCAACACCGGTCAGACTGAACAAATCGAGCATGTAGACACAGACTGACCACAGACCAATAGATGTTGCGTAATGTAGTCTCACACCAAAAGACGATATATACACCCAAAACGATATCTCCGACGATAAAGACACCTATACCAAGCATATCTAGTCGGCGGCAGAAGTGGTCTACTGTGTAAGAATGGTTCATTATTGTGTGATAAAGAGCCGATGACGCAAAACAGATGGTGCCCGTAAGCACGAAAATTGAGAAAGCCAGCAGATCGTGGATGGTTACTCTCGAATATCTGCCAGCAAGGTACTGTAGCATGTAGAACTCGCCAAGTAGGAAGACAATGGCCGGAATGAAGTGAGAATAGATGTTGACCGTCTCGTTGTGCATGTACCACCAACTGCGTAGGGACTCATACACCGAGTTCGATATGGGCCGCTATCCGCGAAGAATCCATGGGTTGTTGTTGTGTCGAAAATTTTCGGGCATTTCATCAAATGAGAGGAGAACCGGCCACTTTGTCTCACGCGACCTCGATCCAGTTGCGTCGTCTTCTGCCTCTGGCCATTTGCGTGCCTTGGGGGCCTTAGGAGTGGCTCGCGATCGAAGAGTGAACACCATTGACTGTCGCGTTCAGTGAGATGTCTTGCCGGTGGGAGTGGACTGAAAGAAAGAAATCGCTTGCTTTGTACTGTAACACACTCGTGCCATGTAAGCCACGTGGCCGCTTTCTACTCCGCTTATTCTTCGTTCTGCGTTGGCATCGCTGGGTCGCAGACTTCCTCAGATGATGAGAATTACGTGGGTGTGTGCGTCACCACTGATTTTGACGTCCGAGGCAAGTCACCGCAGCTGTCTTTTCCCGGCTGCCTGAGCCTGGTGCCAAGCCGTTGCAATACCCCTTGCCGCTCACTATGATTACAAAGAGACCGGACTGGGATGACTACAGTACACCCAAACAGTGGCAAGTTCCGCGGCCGCGGCTCGAGTGTTGCAGCATACAGTGGCAGCTGAACCAGCGGCCGCGCGACTTGGACAGATTTGGGCTACGCGTGTCACAATTTGAGAGGAGTCCCCCATAAGTTATCGCACGCCAGATGCAGTCGAAAAACACAAATAAATTGCTTCATACTGCAGGAAAGCTCATACAATGCTTTCTTCATCACACATCCTTGCACGGCAAACAAGAACTCCCAGAACACAGCGTCGCCCGTCGCGACAGCAGAGCGACTTCTGACAAGAAGTAAGCTAGGCATGTCACCCGACCTTGATTTTTCTTATAATGCGCTGACCAGGCTTGATCTCACAGCAGAATGCCTCGTGCCTCAACTCCAGGGCAGGGCAAGTCTGCTCCGCACAAACCAATGGCAGATGACGTTTGCATTTTCCAATTCGACGAAGAATTGACACGCCAGCGGGACTTCGCCACCCCTGTGTACCACATCCGGAAGCCGAAAATCGATCTTTGCGCTGCACGGAACATCTGTCTGACGCAAGAGAAGTGACTGTCTGCCGTGAGCACCCACCTGGACCTTTGCCAATACGCTGAATCTTTCCAGGCTTGCACTGACTAACTCTGTCCGTTTGCATGTAGCCTACTCCGTAGCACAGTACATGTGGCCTACAAGTTCCGATACGGATCGCGAAGATCACATGACGGCTACAAGCATACTGCATCCGTCCAACAGCACTGAAAGCTTAAAGAGGGACAGATAACGCAATAGCTCGATAGCTCAACGATCACACACATAGAGGCCATCCTGATCTTAATCCATGCTGTATCTTCAGCGCGTGCGACTTTTCTCTCAACGGTAGTGAGGCATTGATTGGACTCTTCCAAGGCAAACTGCCCGGAGGACGTACAGCTCTGAAAGGGTTCGATGTGCACAATAACGCCTCAGGCAGGTTCAACGTTGCATGCGACCTCAAAAATCCCCATGAGGACCTTCTAGTGCTCATAAGGAGAAGGCACAACGCTACTGAGCGTGCGCGCCGTATTCGCGGTCGAACATTTCAAGGTGTAGGATTGCACGCCAATCTACAGTGTACATGATCCGACCTTCACTCGTTTGTAGGTCTACCGAATTGTCATCTGGACGCCTCGGCTCTGTTCTCTTGCTGAGCATATCCCTCCGTGCGTGCTCCGTCAGGTCTTACGGACCCGATGATTACGTACACCACCAGAGCATACAGCGAGAGACTGCGAGCCAGCCGTCTACAAAACCATGCGACACGCGTTCTTCTCGATATCCCATGTAACACGGTCCCACAGCAGCGCCTAGGAGAGCGATCAAGGCGATATGGGAGTAGCAAGTTCCTTGCTGAAGGACTTCGGCGAGATCGTGAGCGTGATACCAGGCTCGCGGCCCAGCCTGATTAGAAAAAGATACTTGCTGACTTTATTGCTCACGTAGGACCAATCCACAGATCCAAGAATCGGCTCGGCTACCACGACGTCAAACTCAGCTGTGACCTTGCTCACGACGATAGTCCCTTCCCTCAGTCTAGCGCTCTTGGTTGCCCTCTTCGTGACCTTCATTGGCCGCAGATACATACCAGAAGTCTACGGCTCGAAACCTGCCTCAGCCTGTCATGAGCGTGGCAGTAGAAGCGGCTGCGGCCCGATCTGCTCTGCGCGCGATCTGGACTTGGTGAGACTGCGGGGTCTTGATAGTTACCTCTTATTGAGGTATCTCAAGCTCTGCGTGCTGCTCAGTTCAGGGGGCTGTCTCTTTCTTTGCTCTGTTCTGCTGCCACTGAACGCGACGGCCGGCGGTGGCATGTCTCACCTGGATGTCCTGACCATCGCAAACGTCGAGACGGGTTCCGCCAGATTGTACGCTCATCCATGCTGTGCGGCCGCCTTCTTTGGCTGGGTCATGTACATGGTCGCACGCGAAAGAATGTTCTATGTTGCCCTCATGGATGCGTACCACGCGATCATGGAGCGCTCCGGCAGCAGTGAGACAAAGACACTGCTGTTTACAAATGTGCCGAAGGGGCTGCTCGAGGCAGACAAGATTCGAGTCACGGTCGGCAGGGACAAAGACGTACAAGTGTGGCTTGTGACAGATACGAGTGCTCTCAGGCGTTGTCTGAAGCGCCGTGCTGCGATCATGGACAAGATTGACACGATTGTGCAGAAGATATCGAGAGGACGTCTTCCCTCGGACACGGAGAAGCCAGGAAGCGGAGAGGGTGACACGAGAAGCGAGACTGTCTCGAGCGCCGCTGTCGCGGCGCCGGCACCATCGTCTTCATCTGACGTCTCGGCTTTGTCCTCCCTTTGTATGAGAGTCGCGAGTCTGGATATCGAAGGCAGACAGAGACTTCACCATGAGTTGTGCAAGGAGAATCATCGGCAGACAGGCGCTGCCGACAACCAGCAGGAGTACAAGCAGCCCACGTTCAAGCCGTGCGCCATCGTGCGCTTTGGCTCCGTCCGAGACGCCAGCATTGCCTACCACAGCCGCCACCACGAGGACTTATCGTACATGTCGCCACGTAGCGTGGGCACAGGTGTCGATGACATGCTTTGGGAAAATCTCGGGCTTCTCTGGTGGCAAAGCCTCAGTCGGCGTATGCTGGCTCGAGTCCTCACTGCGGCCATGATCGTCTTCTGGTCATTTCCGGTGGCCCTGGTGACAGCGATGACCAACGTCGACATGCTGCTGCCCAGCGCATCGTGGCAGACGGATCTCCCTGCAGTCATTCGGAGCGCCCTGCGTGGACTGCTCCCAAGTCTGGCACTCTCGCTCATTATGGCATTGCCGCCAAGGATCATTGCTCGTCTCATGCGCTTCTCCGGGTGCGTGACGCTTGCGGAAGTCGAGATCGGCTTGCAGCGCTACTACTTCGCCTTCCGCGTCGTCCAAGTCTTTTTGGTCGCAGCCCTGGGCGCTACGGCGTCTTCTGTCCTAGCTCAGATCTACTCGGATCCCAGTAGTGCCACAGCCATCCTTGCGAAGCGGCTGCCCGGAGGCAGTAACTTTTATCTCTCATACATCGTCGTGCAGAGTCTGAGCGAAACCGCCTTTGTGTTGTTGAATGTCGAAGGCTTGTTCACGAGGCGGTTGCTAAGCAAGATGTTTGACGACACCCCGCGTAAACGGCGCCGGCGTCAAGGCCGGCTTTTCCAGATCAGCTCTGGGACCGTGTTCGCGACTTGCAGCAGCTTGCTCGTGATCGCGATGACCTACGCTCCGCTGGCGCCACTCATGCTGTCTTTTGCCGCTTTCGCCTTTTCCATGTTCTACCTGGTCTACAGGCACAATCTGTTTGCCACGGCCGACACCGTCGCGCACGGCGCAGGGGCGCTCTACGAGACAGCGTTGCAGCACATCCTGGTCGGCCTCTACATCGGGGAGCTCTGTTTGGTTGGCATTCTCACGGTCGCGTCCGTCGGTGACCGTAGGATCGGCGGGCCGTTGATCCTGTCGTGCGCACTGTTGGTTGGCACCGTCACATACCAGAAAGCGTCGCGCGACATGTTCAAACCATGGCGAGACAGGTTCCTGGGGCGGACCGAGAGAGTGGACATGCTTCCACGATACGAAAAAGGGCGTCGGCAGAATCTATGGCGGTTCTTAAGCTCAATACCTAGCAGAGCCCGCAGGCTCTTCATAGACGATTTCGCGGTCGTTCGCAGAGACGTGGA